>RJWJ010030762.1:0-19686 GCA_004363605.1 Indri indri | reverse complement strand
CGCCTTCAGGTCTGGGTCGTCACTTCCCTGCTCCCTCTGTCTGAACCAGGCCCATGTCTTTTCCGCTCTCACGGCCTGCCTTGCTCACCCCCATCACAGCGCTGACTGTACCTTCTAGCAGTTGCGTTTGCGTGTCTGCAACTCACCAGCCTCCAACACAAACCTTCTCGACCTTGAGTCCCGAGTGGATGAGGACTGGGCCTGTCCTGTTCCCTGCTGCACCCCAGGAGACAGTATAGTTTAACTGATAAGCTCATTTTGAGCTCCCCGCCAGGGTTTATGATCCCCACCCTGGTTGGTTTGGCCTCCAAATGGCTACTACACCGTGCCGATTAAACCCTCTGGACTCACTCAACGAAGCAGCCATTTCGATTCACTCTTGGGCAACAGAGGTGCTTGTGAGCATACTGGAGTACAGTATAAGGAATATTTGCTCAGGACTTATGTCACTTACTCCATAACCTTGCTATGTGGTGACCTGGGAGGAAAATACTCCTTGGCCTGAATCAATCGTGCTTAAAGCAGCCAAGAACAAATTCATGTATTAGCTGCGAAAATAAGGCAAGGGGGTATATATGTAAAGGAAAACAAAATCTCACCCTCCCTGCATGCCACTGACAACAGCTTTTTAAAAAAGAAACTAAACTTAAATCTGGGAAGGTTCCGGTAAAGTATAGATGGTTACATCAACCCAGCATGGTATAGCTTGGTATTTGCCAAAATCGTTCTGTTTAGGGACCTCTTGCAAATTCACAGGACTCGTTTGCATATTAAAAGCTCTGAAAGTCCTACTTAACATTGCCCAGTCCAGTTTCCCCAAACTATCAACTAGGATATCATAATAATCTCCAGAACTACTTGAGATATACTTATTTATGGAAAAGATCAACTGGATGAAATATCAGAAGACTGGAGTCCTATTTCCAGCTCCACTAGCAAGCTGGACAAGTCAACCAAATCTTTCTGTACTACCACCTGTCTACTGCATTTCATCTTTTCAGAAACACTTTGGGGTGCTCATAAAGAGGAGAAAGAAAAGAAAATGTTTCCAATGTTAAAAAATAATTTTCAAGGTGTTTCTGATTCATGATTCGATCTTTATTGGCATGACTTAATTAGCATTCCCCACTGTGTTTACTCAGGGCTGTCTTTACTCCTTGGAGACTGAGCTCAGTGGTGATGGGGGAAGGTATGGGAAGGAGGACTTCCAACAGCATAAGTTTAAAAAAAAACAAAACCCAGCTTATATCCATCTGCACATCCCAAGGCTAAGGCACACCCTTCTCACTCTTTCCAAACAACCCCATTTGTGATTTCTTTCCTCTTTGCGGACCCCAGTTGAGAAAAATCTCCAAATCCTCCCAACTGAAGCCCTTGGTGAGCCCTCAGTTACTTACTTAACACACACCCAGGAGCCATTTTAAAAAGGTGGATCCCAACTGTGAGCACAGCTTCCTGGATCTGTTTCTGTGGACTTCAAGGGAATTTAGGGGAGAATAAATGGATCAATTCAAACTTTCCTGCTTCACTTTCTTAGAAGTATAGCTCCCTCAAGACATTCTGCCGAAAGTTCTTCTGAAGTCTGAACGAGTCCAGACTACACCACTGTGACATAAAAATTATTTTGATTCTCAAGAATGCAAAAACAAACACCACATCTCCTCTCTACTAATGTGGAACTAACAGATGGGCACACACAGGCACAGAGAGAAGGAAAAGTCATTGGAAATTGAGAAGGGGGCAGGGGGGAGGCAGGGAGGGGTAAAAACCTACCTATCAGGCACAGCGAACACTATTTGAGTGATGGGCTCGAATAGTGATGGGCACTAATATCCCTGACTTATGCGTTATAAAAGCTATCTATGTACCCAAAATATTTGCATCCCCTTAATATTTTTAAATAAATTTACACAAAGAAAAAATACAACAAAAATTATTTTGAGCTGAAGGCATTTGAAAATAGGCTTTTGACTAAACTCCCTTTTCTGCCTTAAAAGCAGAGCATGGCGAAAGAACTCAATTGTCATAAAGTCCCTCCCCAGGAGTTTCACAACTGACTCTTGGTACCACACCTAAATAGACTCTGTCACAAAACGATCCTATCTCCCATCTATTCTCTTGAGGGCCCATTGGCCTTTCCTAAAAGTCATGTTTTCCAGCAAGTGCTCTTCTCCCCTCTCCCTTCCTCTATTAAGATGGTATAAAAGCCCCAAATTCTAACTGTCTCCTGTCACATTTTTCTGTTAACTCCCACATGTGTGACTAAAGATGTCTTTTTTGTTGTGAATCTGTCTTTTGCAGTTTAATTCGCAGGCCCTCAACATAGAACCCAAGAGGGTAGACAAAAAGTTTTTCCCACACTACAAAGTCCAAGAGAGAAAAAACTTTATTGTTAAATATTTGATTGATGTTAATTATACCTCTTATTATCCCAAGATAAATTTATAATACAATAATACTTGTAATATACTATATGTAAAACTTCATAGTATATTGGGACCTTTCATATAATAAAAATGTCTACCACCTTTGTTTACTTGGAGCATAATTGTACAATGTTAAATGATTGAATGCATTTATTGTTTACATTTAACTCTTCCTCTGTCTGGAAGTCTTTTCACGGATGTCCACGCAGCTCAGTCCTTCACTTGATTCAGGTTTCTGCCCTCATGAGGTTTATCGGAGAGGCTTTCCCAATCCCCACACTGTAAAGAGCAGCCCACCCTACAGTACTCTTTCCCTTTACCAGGTTTTATTTTTCTTCAGAGAATTTATTAATATCTTCATCTGACATATATATTTATCACCTACCTCCCTCAACTATTAATAGAACCCCCCAGCTCTGTGGAGCAGAAACTTTGTTCTTTTCACTGCTATATCCCTAGAACCTAGAACAGCACATAGTAGGTGCTCAATAAATATTTATTGACTGACTCATTTTTCCCAAGACAATATATCACTTTTCCCTATCTAATCTTGTTTACCAAAAATAGCTTTATTTCAAAAAGGGACAATGTTTTTCTTTTTAGTCTATAATGCTTCATGGGCATTTGATTTGATTAAGAAAGAGAAAAAAGGTTTTTTAGCAAGAGCATTAGTGAAGCCGAGAAAGAGAAGCTCTCCCCAAATCTGATTTAAGTATTTTATGGAACAAAGATTGTTTAGTGACTAAGTGCCTGGCTCTGAAATACAGCCCTGCCCATTCCCTCTTCCTTACTTCTCTTTCTGCTGTTCCCCACTCCTGAAAGGTGGCCCCATCCTTTCTGGTTGCACACCATCCACCCTTCAAGACATAAGTTCCACCTCTTCCTTCCCCAATCCAGAATGTTCTCTCCCTTCTCTGAACTCAGCACTTTTTCTAATTCTGTTCTCTGTACGTGTATGTCTGTCTTGTATTTATCCCCCCCAAAGACTGTATACTCCCAGATGGAAAAGGACAATACTTACTCATCCTGGCATTCAATGCTGATTCAAAATCAGAAAGAGTAAACAAGGGAGAACAATCATTCAAAAGCCCATGATAATTTTTAAAAACTTTGCTCAAAAAGATGGGTGTGACAGCATATTAAAAAGTGACCCAAAGATGTTTCTCTGCCAAGTCATCCCTGCCCCAGGGATATCAGGTTGTAAGCAAGAGTAGCAAGGTGCTTCCCTCTAACACCAATTACCTAAGAGTCCCAAACCTTCTTGCCCTCCTCCCACCACTCAGTGTTCCTTCATTTTCTTCTCAGTAAACGTTGTGAACTACAGTCAGAAACATACTCCTTCACCAGTGTTTGCAGCAAGGCCTCATGAAAGTTCAGAAAAGAGTGATCCCTTCCCACTGAGAGATAGTGAAGCTCTTCCATTGTAATGCAAAGTTCTCAAAGCCCCACTGGTTTGTTCTGAGAACACGAGAGACCCTTAATCTCTGGGTCATGTATTTGAGGCCCATTTTGGTACAGGCAGCACCTGACACTAACAGGGGATCATTTGTTTAGTGTAGGAGTTCTAACTTGGGACACTTAGACCCCAGCGTTCTACCCTCAAGAGGCTCTTGGGTAGAATGCAGTGGGGTCCATGAATATGAATGACAAAACAAACCAAAAAATCTTTTATTTTCCCTAACCTCTAACTGAAATTAGCATTTCATTCAATTATTAATATCAATGTAGGAAGTAAGCCACAGTGATAGTAGTGTTATTACTACTAATGCTGCTACTACCTAGGACTTTATCATTAATAGAAATCAAAGATATCTTTATATCACATTATAGTTGTCTTAAAATATTGAGATTGCAGATGTCTCAAGATATCATTTATACTCATCACAACTCTGAAGTAAGGTAATATTAGAACCACCCCTGGATCTCATTATTTATTAATAATGTGTCAATAAAGAAGCACATAGCTTGCTATATCACAAATTTGATTTTGTAATGTTTTGCTAATTATATTTCAATATAATTTTTGTTTCCTTTGTATTTTGTTTTATTCACTTAAAAATAAAATTATTCTCAGAAGGGGGGATCCATAGGTTTCACAATGGAGTAGCAAAGGAGCCCGTGACAAAAGAACCCCTGTGACTTTATTAAAAAACCTGCTTACTCCTAAGTTCCCATGAAGGTATTATCCTCTTTTGCTTAGGATGGTGATAAATTATCCTTCAGAATATCCATACGTCCTTTTACTTGTGAACTCCCCAGTTCCTAGTACTGGTCATTTGCAGAGCACTGGGCCCAGAAGTGATTTTTGGAGACCAGGAATAGTTTGAACTAAACAGTATGCACTGGGTAACTCTTGGACTTTCCAGTAACATGGGCCAATAAATTTCCTTTTCACTTGGATGAATCCAAGTTAGGTTTTTGTTACTTACCCCCTCTTAGGTTCAGACTAACATGGAATTCCTCTATATTGTTTGGGGCTGTTAAAGGTTAGAAGAAGGTGGGAGACAATCCATCTGGGGCGCTAGTATCTGCATCAGGTTGGATTAACTTACTGTCCTAATATCAGTAGAACACTGATAATACAAGTGTCACTCCAACAGTTTCCAGGTGAGAAGGGGCTGCCAGGTACCTTTAAATGTGTTTTCATCTAATCCTCACAACAGCCTCTCTGGGCATGTATTATCATTCCCAATTTTTACAGATGGGGAAAAAAGGATCAGAAATTAAATAACTTGCTCAGGAGAAGAGTCCCCAACTCCCCTGATTTTTATTCATTCTGCCTAGAATTCCTCCCACCCAACAAATTCATCTTGGGAACTCAAAACTCATTCTTTAAGACTTCACCCTTCCATGAAGCCTTCCTCACTTCATCCTCCCTTTCCAAGTACAGTCCTCCACGCTCTTATCCCTAAAATTTCTGCCACATACCTCCACCATAACACCTAACACCTTGTGCTGTCTGCTTATTTCTTTTTTTAAGGTTATCGTGAGCATCTTCTTTTAAGAGACAGGGTCTGGCTATGTTGCCCAGGCTGGAGTACAGTGGCTATCCACAGGCATGATCACAGTGCACTACAGCCTTGAACTCCTGGCCTCAAGTGATCTTCCTGCCACAGCGGGGACCACAGGAGCACTGCCCTGTTTGCTTATTCCCCTCAACCTCCCCTGCTAGACTGTGTCTTTCCTGAGGGCAAGACAAGAAAGCGCAATCTCTTTTGTATTTTGTATCTCAAGCACAACGTCTGATACAAATCAAGCACATAATAAATGTTTGATGAGAATAAATTTATTGGTCACCAACCATATGCTGGAATACAAAAGTGACTCACAATTCAGAGCAACTGACCAAGGTTCATTGAATGCTACATTGTTCTAGGTATTGCAGACATAGGTAAAACACAGACCCTGTCTTAAAAAAGCTTACTCTCTAGTGGGGGACTGTGACATGCAAACAGATCATTTCACTTGAATTTGATTAATCTATTCTAGAGGCATCTATGGGAGAGGAGCACTTACTTAACAGGCAAAGGAGAGTGGCAGGGATGGGGTGTTGGGCGGGGAAAGCTACCTGAACCGAATCACACCAGAAGAGGACTAGCATATTTAAATCCCTGGTGATTTAACAATAAAAGAGAGAGAATAAAATCAGGAAGAAGTAAGCTGAGAACAGAAATCCAAGAAGCAGCTAGGGTATAGGTAGGGCAGGCAGTCCATGAAGGAACTTTCGAAAGGTGTGAGTAGTATCAGGAGAGAGAGTTCGAGGCAAGGGAGCAAGAAATTTAGAAGAGAAAAATCAGCAGTGCCAAATTCAACAGAAAGGTCAAATAAAATAAGGCCTAAAGTGTGTTCCATGGACTTAGCAACCAGAAAGCCACCAGTAACTTTGGCAAGAACAATTCTGGCAGAGGGGTGGAGGGGGAAGAGGGCAGATTGCAGTGAGGTGGTCAGTGAATGGCAGGTGGGGATCAGACATGGTGAATGCAGGGAACTTTTACCAGGTTGGCTAAAAGAGAGAAGAGCAACAGAGTAGTAGCTAAAGGATAATGAAATTTCAAGCACTTTTTTTTTTTACTCTTAACTAAGTCTTTCCTTCACACCCCACACTACTCTCAAATGGACAAATTTCCATTTGCACCCCTAAGATTCCCACTATGGTGTAAACTCCTTAAAGATGAGTCTTGTGTCTGAATCCTTGTATCCCACACATTTCTCTGTCCATGGGACAGGCTCAGGAGCTGTTAAATGAATGAAATGTGAATTCAGCACAGGTGGTAACAGGGAGACGAAGGAATCTAACGGAACGTAGCTATTGTTTGTTCTTCTTTTATGGGAATTATGCTTGCCCAAAAACTCAGGAGCACAGAGAAGACAAATCCAGACAATGTTCCCTCACTGATGCTTATAAATGTTTGACCCAGGGAGGCAGATGTAAATAGGACGCAGTTTAGATTCTGGAGACTGGAAAATAGATCTTTAGATTCAAGCGTCCCTTCCTTCTCAGAAGCTGTTCAAGTTCTTGGGATTGGCAGGTCTACATTGGATTCTCAGAGCTGTCATTATAGTTCTTGGAAATTATTTAACCTGCCTAAGCTTCGGTGTTCTTGTTGACAACTTGAGGACACCCATATTAGCATGCACCTTACAGAGCTGCAGGAGGTAAACGAGATTCCATGAGTTAAGTGCTTACCATGGTGCTTGGCAAAATGTCATTCAACATGCTAATAAAAGAAGGTAAACAAAGTACTACTAAAGTGAATAAAAATATCTATTTTAGGGAATGAGTTCCAGAAGAGTTGGGTGTTAAGTCATGTTATTTCAAATATATAAAGAAAACTTGCTCCTTAGAAGGACTCCTTAGAAATGTTTTATGAAAGTGAATAAATAATTAGCCCCAATTTACCAATTTTATAAATCCACATTTTCATGTATCAGATTTACGGAAAAGCCTATTTTAAAGTTTCTCCTATCCGAGTGGATCTGCCCAAGTAAGTCAGTTAACGTTCCTGGGGGGGGCTGGGGGGGCGGAAGCAAGGTGTTGCATAAATCAATTTCCTGGCCTGCCACGACAGCTTACATAAGAGCGCCCTTGGGTATGCCGTTTCTGTTCTAATGAGAACTCAGCTCCAGCCCCCCCGGGGGAACACATCCAGAACACCATAGATTGTTCGAAAGCCTGCGCCCCAGCAAGCAGACCACGCAAGGACAGGAGCTCTGTACCTACGCAAACTAGTGGGTAGGGAGAGAGATTTGGCACCTGTCTGCTCAGTCAGATCTGCTGGCCTGACGCCCCGAGTGGGTGGATGCTCTCGCCACCCTTGCCCTAAAGCGCCGGGCTCCGAGCCAGCGGGAAGCGCCAATCCCAGACGAGAATAGCAGGCAAGCGGGCGGGATGCGGGGGGGTTCTGAGCAAGGTGACGCCGTCTAAGCTTTCCTGGTTAAGGCGACGGCACTCCGCGCTGCAACAGTATCTTCGGACGCAGCAAAGGTTAATGTAAATGTCAGAGGCCTCCGGAGGGGAGGGGAGGGGAAGGAGGAGAGAGGCGACAGAGGGGAGGGGCGAAAGGAGGAGGGTCGGGCGGGCCTCCCAAGGTCAAGCCCGGCTCCCGCGCTTCCCCGCCCCCTGGGAGTCAGGCGAGCAGCTCAGCCGGGTCCCGTGGCCACTTCCCCCCACACGGCGACCTCCGTCGGGCCTCCAGGCCAGAAGAGCGAGCGCAGAGGAGCGGGAGGTGGAGACTGGGACAGCCGCGCACGGAAGTGGCCCGGCCTGGAGCTAGCAGGGCGACACGGGCCGCACGTCACGCACGCGCCAGGGGCGCACGCCGCGGAGGAGCCGGCGCGTCCCTTACCCCGTTGGCGGCGGCGATGCGGGCGATGAGCTGGATGGCGTCTTTCATGTAGAACCTGCCGTCCCCGCCCACCACCAGGGTGGCCTCCTGCCGCAGCGCCGGCTCCACCGTGGAGATGATACTCTGGATGAAATTCTCCGCGTAGTTGGCGCTGCTCTGGAACACCTTCACGCGCTTCCGCAGCCCGCTCGTGCCCGGCTTCTGGTCCGGGTACGCCTGGGTCTTAACAGTCACGATCTTCACCATGGTGGCGACTCGCTGCCTGGAGCCGAAGCGGATACTGCTGGCGGCGGGCGGCCACGGCGAGGGCAGCAGCTGCTCTGGGGAGAGGGCGCGGGCGGGTGGGGGCTATGCCGCTCTCTTGGCCGCCGCCCTCGGCCCTCCTCCTTAAAGGGACTGGGGACCCGGCCCTCCCTCCGCCGCCGGCCCACCTCCCTGCAGGTCCAGCCGGGAGAGGAGAGGGGAGCGCCCTCACGAGGCCTTCCGTGAAGTGGGCGGAGCCTCTCAGACGTCCCCTCCCCTTTGTAAACCAATCCACTATAAAAAGAAGTCCGCAGCTCCTCCCCTAAATGTAGGGGCAGAGCTTGGGGTAGAGACCTCGTCACAGGGCAAGGACGTGAGGCGGAGTGGGATTTCCTGTGAGTTGGCTGGTGTATCATGTGTAAATAACTTTCTGGAAACCTGTTGGGAGAGACTGAAGTGCCAGCCTCAGCTAGATTTCACGATTTCATGACTCCTTACACTTTTCTATTCTTTCCCCAAATGTAGGGACATTTGAGTTACGAAAAGGAATCCACTCCAAAGATCGAACTCAACTTACTGCTTTCCATATTTCCTGCTGCACCCCACACTTTACTTCCATCGGTGAGGGTGGGTATACAAATAGATATGATTTATTGAATGTAGTGTTTCTAAACCTTACTAAAGTACAGGCTTTATTTTTCCCTTTTTTATGCTTACAAAACTGAAATTCAAAGAATAAAATGCCTTGTCATCGCCACACAGCTAAGCACATGGCAGGAGGCCAATTCAGGTGGGTCTGGCTGCAAAACCAGGGCTCTTATCATGATTTACCTGCAACGTCACCAGGTTTGGCAACTAGGAAACGTACAGGGAAGCCTTGATAATATAGGTACAAACATAAGGTCGAGTATGAATACCATCAAAATCAGCCAGTTATTCATGTTATTGAAATTCAGGGAGGAGATCAACAAGAACTGATGTGACGGGAAAGGGATCATGGAGGGTAACAGGGTCAACCGAGGGCATTTGATTGTTAAGTAGGAACCTTCAGTCTTTCTTTTAGGTTTAGCATCTCCCTTGATTTGGTGAGAGCAATTGTCCTCTCTGATCAAGAAACGTGTCATTTTGGTGAAGTGGAAAAAACTTGGCTTTACAAGATGTGTGACCTTAGGAAAGTTAGTTAATGTCTCTGGACACCCATCTCTTTACTATAAATGAATAAAAAACCTATCTTGGAGGATTTCTGCAAGAATTAATGGGGTTTTTGTCAGTAATTCTCAACCATAGATACACAGTACAATTACCTGGTATACTTTTGAAATGGCCCATGCTCCAGCTCTAGTGCAAACAAATTCAGTCATAATCAGCCGATGAAAGTTAACCATCTAGCATGGTGCCTGAAACATAAAGGCTCTCAAAAATATCTCCCCTTCCCCAATTCCAAAACCAGAACTTATCATTAACTTGTGAGTTAGATTATCTTCATGCTTCTTTCAGGGTTAATTGGTGTACCTTGATCAAGCAGGGAGGCTTGTGAGTGCTGACTCTTAGAAACCAAGTGTCAATATATATGTTGATATAGTATGTGTTATGTAGATACAGTATGTGTAGATAAAGTTACAAGAGATGAGTTTCAGCGGGAAATGATGTGTCAAAACTGAACCCTTCCCTGCTGGTAGTGATTTCTAATATTTACACAAGAGTTCACAGTTTACAGAGCAGGGTAATCTCATGAGTTAAATAATATAATCGAGCCCCTTTTATAGACAAGAGAAGTGAGGATAGAATGGTGAATGTTAGGTTACCTAACTCCACAAAATAAAAATATAGCATAGAATCAGAATCTTAGAAATACCTACGTTAGAGTTGTATGGTTTAAATTAGATTCTGAATATAGAGCTCCTACCACAGCAGTTATAAATAAGTACTCAGTAAATGGTAAATATGAAGTGATGGGCTCAAGTTCAGATCCCGTGCTCTTTCTGTTACCGTATTCGTCACTATCTTTGGAAGTAGGATGGGGCTTTTCATTTAAGAGGAACTTATCTATACTTCTCTCACCTCAGAAGTTATAACAATTAGCTTTAACTGCATAGCAAACCAGTCTAAATCTCAGTGGCTTAAGACAACCACCATTTATTATTATTGCTCATAATTCTGTGAGCTTACTGGGTCGCTCTGCTGGTCTGGGCAAGACTCTGCTGATCTTGGCTGGACTCCTGGGGTAGAGAGCTCTAAGGTGGTCCCGATGGTCTTGCTTCCTGATAATCATGCCTTCACATAATCCCTTTGTATTACAGGTCGAGTATCCCTTATCCAAAATGCTTGGTACCAGAAGTGTTTCAGATTTTGTATCGTTTCACATTTGGGAATATTTGCATCTTACTGGTTGAGCCTCCCAAATCCAAAATTTGAAATGCTCCAATGAGCACGTCCTTTGAGCATCTTGTTGGTGCTCAAAAGGTTTCAGATTTTGGAGCATTTCAGTTTTCAGATTTTTGGATTTGGGATGTGCAACCTGTACTTCTCTACTGCTGTGTAACAAATTACCACAAACTCAGCAGTTGAAAACACCACCCATTTATTATGTTACAATTCTATAGGTCAGAAGTCTGGGTGAGTTTGGCTGAGTTCACTGTTTAGTATATATAATAAAACTGAAGTCAAGGTGTCTGCCAAGGTGGGCTCTTATCTGGAAACTCTGGAAAGAATCTGCTTCCAAGTGTTAAAGATAAATAAACATGGAAGCTCCACTTTAGATACCACAAGTCCAGCCACCCATCCATAGCCATGTAACCAATAATTAAGTCATCCTGATTTCCCTGCAACACTGCTCTAGTCATAAACAAACCACAAAATGTCTCTGTCAGCATGATTCAATGAAAGTAAGCCAATCAGCTACAGACAAATCAGCTTAAACAACTCTGCTTGCCTTAAAAAGAATGTTAATATATAACAGCCAATTATAAAAAAGGTCAAAATACTTCTTCCTTTATGTTTTATAAGCTACACTGTAATTGCTGTGAGTTGGGCGGGCATCTTATCACTTTAGGTTAAAAGTCTCTCAGTTCGAGGCTGGGCGCAGTGGCTCACGCCTGTAATCCTAGCACTCTGGGAGGCCAAGGCGGGAGGATCGTTTGAACTCAGGAGTTCAAGACCAATCCTGAGCAAGAGCGAGATCCCGTCTCTACTAAAAATAGAAAGAAATTAGCCAAACAACTAAAAATAGAAAAAATTAGCCGGGCATGGTGGCACATGCTTGTAGTCCCAGCTACTTGGGAGGCTGAGGCAGGAGGATCGCTTGAGCCCAGGAGTTTGAGGTTGCTGTGAGCTAGGCTGATGCCACGGCACTCTAGCCTGGGCAATAGAGTGAGACTCTGTCTCAAAAAAAAAAAAAAAAAAAAGTCTCCCAGTTTGTATACTGTTCTTTGCATGCACGATAAACTTTAAATTTTTTAAAAAATTTTTGTTCTGATATTATTTTGACACAGATTGTTGATAGGATGCCTTTCCTTGAAGTTTTAGGACTGAGACCCCCATTTCTTTGCTGAGTGTGAGCCAGAGTCCACTCTCTTGAGTCCTTCTCATGATTGAAATCTCTGACTTCCTCTTCTTCCAACAGCCAGAGAAAACTTTGTTTTTTAAAGAGCTTGTGTGATTGGCTTAGACCTATCTGGATAATCTCCCTTTGCCATGTAATGTAATATGTTCATGGAAGTGATAAATTATATTCGCAGGTTCTGCCCATACTCAAAAACTGACTTGCAGAGATTTCCAAGTTGTAGCATTTACAAAAAACCAGCAGAATGATTCCTATTCCCCCTTGGTGGCAGGGAAGTTGGGAAACAAACCGTTGGACCTAAGGAGCACATACACACAGAAATGAGAGAATTCTTGGCAGTGTAGACCAAAGACCAAGAACACGAGAGGATGATTATATGCCTTCAGAGACATTTGGTATCAAAGGCCAGATATTCTTCCCAAATGCGTCGGCACTGTCTAAGCTAACAGTATCATGGCTCCAGGTGGGCTATCTCAGTAGAATGAAATAGAAATCAAGATAAATTCTGCAAAAAAAATGTTTTATTTCCTGAACACCTAACTTTGTGGACTGAGATTTGTATCCGCTTATAGAAATCTGAGAGCTTCTGCCACCCAAGCAGAATGAAATTTCGAAAATATTAAGTTGTTATAGAAAAAGTAAGTTATCTTTCTTGCATAGTTTATGGTGATACATGTACCCCTTTCATCTGTTTTCTAATTCATATTTTTTCGTGTTCATATAGTATTTCTACTTTTATTAATTAATCCTAATAAAAATCCAAGATGCAAAGATTTATCAAAATATATTCTTAATGAGAATTACTTACACTATGGGCATAAGTAAATAGTATAACATAAACAAAATTGTGTACATATTATTGCAGTTGAGTATTTTATTTCTCTAATAAATATGCGCACACACACATACACAAACACACACAAAGGACTAGAAGGAAATATACCAAGATAAGTAGCAATGATTACCTCTGGGTCATAAGGTAGGTAAGGTAATATTTATTTTCTTATTTGTTTTATCTGGATTTTCCAGATTTTCTATAGAGAATTTGTATTATTTTTATAATAAAAATACATTAATTTTTTTCTTTAAATTATCTTTTAAGTAGTAATCCTCATGTTATTTCATTAATGAATTATTCTTTACCCTTTAGATGATATTCATTCATTTGCGAATTGATTCATTCACCCTACAAATACATTTTGAACTTCTACTAAATGCCAGGTCTTTGAAAGGCATTAAATGAACAATTCAAAGTGATTGCTGGTCTCACAAATATGTTGAAGGAGACAGATACTGAATAATAAGTCATAACTATGATAAGTGCTACAAAGAAGTACAGGTGCCGTTAGCGTGTGACTAGGGAGATCTATCACTGGAGGGAGTCAGAGGCGATATTCTGGAGGAAGTGATGTATGAGCTGAGGCCTGGAAGGAATAGTAGTTGGCCAGTGAATAGGGAGGAAGAGCATTTCATTCCAGGAGAGGGGGAAGGTTTGATATAGGAAAGAATTCAGTGTCATTGATGACTTGAAAGGCAGCCGGTGTAACTGGAGCATAAAAATTGATGGGTAGGTAGAACGGTGGGCTTGATCATACTGGGCCTTCTAGATAGTGTCAAGTATTGGGATCTTTATTATAACAGCAATGAGCAACAAAAAGCGTTTTTAAAAATTGTGGTTAAAACATACATAACACAAGACTTACCATTTTAGTGACTTTTAAGTCACATCAGCGGCATTAAGTACATTCATATTGTTGTGTAACCATTATCACTATCCATCTCCAGAACTTTTTCATCATCCTAAACTGAAACTCTGTAGCCATTAAACAATAACCCCCCATTTCTCCCTTCCCCCTGTCCCTGGAAACCACTATTCTACTTTCCATCTCCATGAATTTGACTATTTTCATTTAAGTAGAATCATGTATTTGTCCTTCTGTGTGTTGCTCATTTAACTTAGCACAATG
Source organism: Indri indri (assembly GCA_004363605.1). Classification (NCBI taxonomy): domain Eukaryota; kingdom Metazoa; phylum Chordata; class Mammalia; order Primates; family Indriidae; genus Indri; species Indri indri. The sequence continues at coordinate 5,642 of RJWJ010030762.1, read as the reverse complement.
TCTTCAAGGTTCATCCCTGTTGTAGCGTGCCAAAAGGGTTTTAGGCAGAGGAAAACTGTGATCATAATAGCATTTTTAAGAGATCACTCTGGCTGCTGTGTGAATGAATAAATGGAAAAAAGTGGATGAAGTGAAACCAGGTAGGCAGGTGAAAAACTGGTGGACTGTACTAGATTAAAGACAATGGAGATGCACTGAAGTGAACAGACTCAAAATATTTTCAGAGGGTAGAGTCAGCTGGACATGGTCCTATGTACAGGGTGAGTGGAAACAAGTGGTGTCTCCTAGCAACCTGGGATTGGGAATACTATAAGTACAGTGCTACTGATTTACAATGGGATTACATTCTGATAAACCCATCATAAATTGAAAATATTATCAGTCAAAAATGCATTTAATATACATACAGAACATCATAGCTTAGCCTAGCCTACCCAAATGTGTTCAGAACACTTATATTAGCCTATACTTGGGCAAAATCATCTAACACAAAGCTTATTTTATAACAAAGTGTTGAGTATATCATGTAATTTATTGAGTACTATACTAAAAGTGAAAAACATGGTTGCATGGGTACTTGAAGTATGGTTTCTGTGGAATGTGTATCACTTTCACACCATCATAAGGTTGAAAAATCATAAGTCAAACCATCATAAATTGGGGACTGCCTGGGATTGGAGGGTGATATGGCATGACTGTGAATTCTGTTTTGGACATGTAAGGTTTTGAAGTGCCTGTCATGCATCCAAGAGGATGCAAGGTTTGGACACAGACATCTAGAGCTTACAAAAGAGACCTGGCTAAGTGATATGAGTTTATTATCCATTAGCCTATGAAGTATTTGAAGACATGGAAGGGATGAGATCCGCCCTGTACTCCAATATAGAGTACAGAAAGAAAAAAAGAGCCCAACATTGATCTCTGAAAAACTCCAGAATTTAAAGGCCAGCAATACTGCAGTATGAAAAAGTTAGGCTTTTCTATCTTTGAAAGAGTATTTATTTAGAAACATTGACCCAGCAGGAAGAAGAGTTAGATGTGTTTTTTTCTATATGCCCTCCAGCCTTCCATAAACCTGAACTCAAATCTGTTAGGTTACGTTCAAAGGCAAGGCAGATCCACTTGAGCAAGTTACTAATATGCTGCTTAGAGGCTTTCCTACAAGCCAAATTACCTAGAATTTGGTTAGGTTCTCAGTCAAGGAACAACTGAATGATTTCTCTGCATGATCAAATCCCATTTCCAAATATGGTATTCATTACAGAAAGTTTTACCTTCACTATTCACAAATCATCATTTGCATTCCATTTGTTATGATTTAGAGAAATATATTTACCATATAAATCTTTGATGACTGCAGTAAATAATAAATGGTATATATGTGAATTTATAATAAAAAAGATTATTGAATTTATAATGAAAACACTAGATGGTGAAGTGGGTGATCTAGTGGCATTAGTCCTTTAACAGATATTAGTTACATGGCTTATACAAAACTGACTATTAAAATAAGAAATATTGAAAAGTAATTCATTAACAACATGTAGACAAAGCCTTAGAAGGCACCTGTATGACATACAATAAAAGAATGTATCACATTATTGTTAAAAACAAAACACAACTCCACATTTGTGTACACTCATCTTCCTATCTGGTGGTGTCAAGTGATGGTGGAATAATCTATATTGAGGAATATTGGGAATGTTTCCAGTTTAGGACTAGAATGGTTCACCAAATCCCTCTCTTGCCCTGGAGCCTGAAAAGCAGTCTCTCAATTAACAGAACTCCAATGGAATATGTCAGTTACAGATAATCTCCTATAAGAATTTTCAATTATTTTGTAGCTGGCAAATAACTAATTGATGATTCTATATGAACCCAAATTAATGCTGAACCATATTGCAAACATCATTTTAGTCCATTTGTTAAGGCTGAATCATAGGTTCTTCCTGACTGCAGATTTGGTTTGTTACATTAAATTTTGATCTATTTGTAATTTGCTAAAATGACTAGTTCCTACATATGGAAGCAACATGAAACCATTCAATCTCTATTTGTATCCATAAGTTATTCAGATGTTTATGGATATCTGAAAGCTGTGATTCTGAAATTAAGTTTGTTCCTGTGCCAAAATAATAATAGTTTCTGAACTCATGTTTCATTTTCAAGTGGTTATTCATGAGGCTATATGTGAAAAGGATTGATATATGATAAATTGGACTTTTTCCTTAGAATTCATTTTTGGAATCTTCTATAAAGGATATCAGTCTGAATTAATTTATATGAATATTTTATATGCAAATATTAATATTTTAAATGGCAAAAAGATAAGATTTTTAAAAATACAGATCGTGAAGGACATTTTTCAAGAGATAATGTCTTTGTTATCCCATTTCATCAATGTTCTCAAGTCCTTGTTAGATGCTGTGGTAGGTTAAATAATGGCCCCCAAAAGATATCTATGTTCTAATCCCCAGAACCTATGAATGTTACCTTCTATGGCACAATGACTTTGCAGATATAATTAAGGATCTTGAAATGGGGAGATTATCCTGGATTATCCAGGTAGGCTGTAAATGTAGCCATATATGTCCTTAGAAGACAGAGGAAGGGGGAGATTTGACTACAGAAGAGGAGAAAGCCATGGAGGCAGAGATTAGAGTGATGTAGTCACAAGCCAAGGAATGCTGGAAGTCACCAAAAGCTGGAAGAGGCAAGAAATGCAGTCTCCTTCAGAACTTCCCAAGGGAGCAAAGCCCTGTCTTCACATTGATATTGGCCCAGTGATTCTGATTTTGAACTTCTGGCCTCCAGAACTGTGAGAAAACAAACTTACGTTGTTTTAAGCCACTGATTTTGTGGTAACTTATTACAGTAGCCATAGGAAACTCATATAGATGATTTGATTTTATGGAAGGATGTGAGCCAGGAAAGTTATGGCCTGACTCTCTGGAGGCCTAAGGCAGCATTTCAGGTGACCAGCAAGAAAGAGAATAAGAAAAAAAGAGGCTATCCTAAGGCTCTACCAATGAATAAACACCAGAGGAATGTATATCAGGTGTAAGAAGGAATCAAGGAAATCATGCAGGTAATTTTTTCTGAATTATTATCTTGCTTAAATTATCTGAAAAACTAAGGTAAAAAGTGTTTTTTCTTCAATTGTCTAAGAAACAGAGTTCTTTGTTTATTCACCATGGGAATTGGCTGCAGTCTGTTTTGAGTGTTCTGTATACCACCTTGAGATTCTGAACACTGCCTAACAGAACTAGTTTAGAGCTGGCTGGTGTTAGCAATCTCTGGGAGATTTGTTATTCTTTTTTCCCTTGGTAAGACTCTTTTAGTTTTTGTTATATACTTTTCTTAATTTTGAAGCCATCTTTGACTCAGTTTATATTTATTGCCTTCACTTATTCTCCTTCATCCATCTGTTCCTATTCAAACCATCTATCAAATGCTTACTAAGCACAGAGTACAAGATATTCAGTTGGGTCCCTGATTAGTCACCTAAAATAAGATCCCTGTATTCAAGAAGTTTAATATAGGGAAATCCAGACATGTATACAAATTAATAAAATATAAGATACAAAGTAAAAGGTACAAAAAGGTACTGATTTTTAAAGCTATTATAGTATTAGAATTAAAGGGTCTTCTCAAGTAAAAATCTAAGCTTTACCTTAAGAAACTAGAAAAAAGAGCAAATAAACCCAAGGCAAGCAGAAAGAAGGAAATAATAAAGGTAAGAGCAGAAATCAGTGAAATTGAAAACAGAAAAACAATAGAGAAAAATCAATAAAACTAAAAGTTGGTTCTTTTAAAAGATTAATAAAATTGATAAACTTCCTGCAAAACTGACAAAGTAAAAAAGAGAAAGATACATTTTACTTATATCAGAGATGAAAAAGGGATATCACTATAGACTACACATTTTTTTTAAAAACCTATGCACATAAATTTGACAACTTAGATAAAATGGGCCAATTCTTCAAAAGCCACAAACTACTGAAACTCAACCAAGATGAAATAAATAAACTCAATGATCGTATAGCGGTTAAAGAAATTGAATTAGTATTAAAAAAAACTCCTCCAAAAAAATCTCTACACCCAGATAGTTTCAATGAGAAATTCAAACAAATATTTAAAGATGAAATAACACCAGTTTTACACAATCTTTTCCAGAAAACAAGAAGAGGGATCACTCCCAACTCTGCTTACAAGTCCAGCATGACTCTGATACCCAAACAAGACAAAAATGTTACCAATCAAGAAAACTACAGACCGACATCTCTTATATGCAGTCATAAAAAATATTCAACAATGTACAGCTGACCCTTGAACAATGTGAGCGTTAGGAGGTGGATATGAAATTATCAAAGTGTAGAGTATGTACTACAGTTAATTTTGCACAGTTATGATTTAATACTGCATCTATACATTTGTTTACATTACTCTCCACTGCAAATGGCACCACATATGGTCTGTAAATGTGTGTGTAAGTTTTGATAAGGTTTAATATTTTATAATAGATTTGTGTATATTTTATGATAGTAAATGATAAAAATAGACTAGTATATACATATATATTATGTATTCGTGACATACTTTTTCTTACTTTTTTTGATATTTCCAGGCTATGCAGTTCATCCGTGAGTTTTTTCAAAATTGTTACAAATCTCCAAAAAATTTTCCAATATATTTATTGAAAAAAGCCCACCTATAAGTGGACCCACACAGTTCAAACCCATGTTGTTCAAGGGTCAACTTAATTAGCAAACTGCATCTACAATATATGAACAGAATAATATATCACAATTTAGTGGAATTTATCATGGGAATGAAAGGCCAGTTCAAAATTTGAAAATCAATCAGTATAATCTACCACATTAACAATCTAAAGAAGAAAAACAATACAATCATAGTAACTGATGCAGAAAAAATATTCGACAAAATTCAGCATCCATTTTTTGATAAAAACTCTCAGTGAACTGGAAAGAGAAGGCAAATACCGCAACCTAATTAAGGGCATCTACAAAAACATCTACAGCTAACATCACATTAATGGTAAAAGGCTGAATGTTTTCCCCCCTAAGACTGTGAGCAAGGTAAGGATATTCACTCTCACCATTCTTATTTGGCATCATAATGGAAGCTGGTGCAATAAGGCAAGAAAAAAATAAAGAAAAGGAAAACAGAAAAAAAAAAAAAAAAAAAGAAACTGTCCCTATTTGCAGATGACATGCTTTTCTATGTAGGAAATTCCAAGGAATCTACCAAAAACAAAAAAAACAAAAAAAACCCCCACAAAACAAAAAAGTCTCCTAGGACTAATAAGTTCAATAAGGATCTAGGACCATAATGCAAAAATCAATCAGATTTTTATATATTGGCAATGTACAACTGGAAACTGGAATTTAAAAAACAACACCATTTATAATAGTTTATAAAAATAAAGTATTTAGGTATAAATCTAATAAAGGATGTACAGGACCTGTATGCTAAAAACTACAAAATGCCGATGAAAGAAAAGAAAACCTAAATCAATGGAGAGATATACTGTGTTCATGGACTGGAAGAGTCAATATAATGAACATTGTCAATTCCTCCCAAATGATCAATACATTTAACACAGTACCAGTCAAAATCCC
>RJWJ010030761.1:0-19881 GCA_004363605.1 Indri indri | reverse complement strand
CTCTCCCTCGTCATGTGGCCCTGGATATGGATGCACTTGTGGAAGTACATAGTAGAGCAGGGTAACCAAAATTTAAGCTTTCTAGATGGAGGACCAAATGAGATTATTAAGAAACTAAAAAGAATGGAGAATACTATAAGGGAGGAATTTTAAAAAGCAACCCTATACAGTTGTTGATGAACTACTCTGGGATCACCCCTGAACTACCTATGCTTGGATCTGATCCTATTCAGTATATCAAAGACTTTGAGAAATGAACTAACAAATATACCATTGCCTAGGTCTCAGTCTGGCCATCAGGTGTATACATATAGGATAGATCTGGAGATTACTATGAAGTTGGAGAACTGAACAGATAGTGGAACCACAATGTACAGGAGGCTATGAGACCACATGGCTTACACTCAACCAGGTTGACTATCTTCTAAAACAAAAATATCAGCTTGGCATGGTGGCTCATACCTATAGCCCTAGCTACTCAGCAGTCAGGAGGATCACTTGAGCCCAAGAGTTTGAGACCAGCCTGAGCAACATGATGAGACCTTGTCCCTTAAAAAAATAAATAATAACACAAAAATATGAACATTCTATAGTATTTGAACAGAACCCAGAATCTTACAACCAAATATTCAAAAGTCCTCAATATAATCTAAATTTACATTGTATATGAACAACTAGAAAAATTTGTTTGTGTGGGATAAAACAACCAAGAGTCATCAATGCCAAGATGTCATAGATGTTATATGTACTTAATTGATGAAGACTTTAAGGCAGCTACTACAAAACTGCTTCAGCAAACAGTCAAGAACACTCTCGGCCTGGTTTGCTGGCTCATGTCTATAATCCCAGTACTTGGGAGGAGGCTGAGTTGGGAGAATCACTTGAGCTTCGGAGTTCAAGGCTGCAGTGAGCTATGTTTGTGCCATTGCACTACAGTCTGGGTGACAGAGCAAGACCCTGTCTCAAACAAACAAACAAACAAAAAAACCCCATAACAATTCTTGAAGCCAGTGTAAAACTAAGTCTCAACAAAAAAATAAAACATATTGAAAAGAACCAAATGGAAATTTTAGAAATGAAAAACATAGTAATTGAAATTAAAAACTCACTGGTGTAGAAAAATGTCTCAGCCTAAGAGACCTGTGGGACACCATCAAGTATACCAACATACATATAATAGGATTACCAGAAGGAGAGAAAGAAACAAAAAAAAAATTGAAGAAATAATGTTTAAAAACTTTTCAAATTGAAGAAATCACAGTTAAAAACTTTCTAAATTATGGCCGGGTGTGGTGGCTCACGCCTGTAATCCTAACACTCTGGGAGGCCGAGGTAAGCGGATTGTTTGAGCTCAGGAGTTTGAAACCAGCCTGAGCAAGAGCGAGACCCCCATCTCTACTAAAAATAGAAAGAAATTAATCGGACAACTAAAAATACATAGAAAAAATTAGCCGGGCATGGTGGTGCATGCCTGTAGTCCCAGCTACTCAGGAGGCTGAGGCAGAAGGATCGCTTGAGCCCAGGAGTTTGAGGTTGCTGTGAGCTAGGCTGATGCCACGGCACTCTAGCCCGGGCAAAAGAGTGAGGCTCTGTCTCAAAAAAAAAAAAAAACAAAACTTTCTAAATTAGATGAAAAATCATGGATCTACACATCCAAGATGCTCAATGAACTCCAAGAAGGATAAACCCAGAGAAATCCACAACACGACACTGTTTGGGAAAATCCCGGGATGGTAAAGAAGAACTGCCCCCAAACTGAAAGAGTGCCAAGAGACCACAGAATGACCCAGATAAATCCAACTTGATTGATTAGATTAATTCATTAGAGGTTACTTACACAGAGCTGTCACTCCTGGGATACAACAGGAGTTCTCCAGAGAGTAAAATTCATACTGTCTGTCTGTTTGTGGAGCCTTAGATTTCTTTCTGGCAAGTGACACAGAGCTCTCGCCACGTCATCGCATGTTTACAGGTAAGACAACCATCTATGCAAAAGGAGCTACTTAAGAATACCCTTTGTGCTTTGGGTGCCTTGCACATTTCTTTTGGTTACCTTGTTTTTTGATCTGTATCTCTGAAGAAATCTGCACGAGTTCTATTAAACATTAAATGCCAGCCATGGGGAACTTGTATTCTTCCCTCAGATACATTATGGTCAAATTGTCCAAACCTGAAGATGAGAGAATCTAGAAAGCAGCAAGAGAGAAGTGACATCACATGCTAGAGATACTCTGTAAGATTAAAATAGACAATTTTTCTTCAGAAACCATGCAAGTCAGAAAGAAGTAAGGCGATATATTTAAAGTGCTGAAAGAAAAAAAAAAATGGCCACCGACAATTCTATGTCTGGCAAAACTATCAATTAAAAATAAAGGAGAAATTATGCTAAAGGGCATTCTCCAGGCTGAAATGAAAGGATATTTGAAGCCATATGAAGAAATAAAGAATGGTAATGGTAGCTACATAGATAAATATAAAAACCAGTAGTGTTGCATATTTGGTTTGTAACTCCTTTTTTTTTCTATATGATTTAAAAGATAAATGAATAAAACAGTAATTATAAATTTATAATAATGTACTCACAACGTATAAAGATGTAATTTGTAACAATATTAACATAAAGGGGTGAGAGTGATGGAGTTTTAAAGGATCTGAGTTTTTGAACACTATGGAAACTAGGTTGGTATTAATTCAAACTTGATTGTGACTAAGTTAAGATGCTAATTGTAATCCCCAGGGTAACCCCAGTGCTATACACTAAACTGTGTTCCCCCCAAATTTTATGTGTTAAAGCCCTAACCCCTCAATGTAATGGTATTTGGAGATGAGACCTTTGGGAGGTGATTAGGTTTAGATGAAGTCATGAGGGTTAGATCCTCATAATGGGCTTAGTGTCCTTGAAAGAAGAAACAGGAGAGCTTCCTCTTTCCCTCCTCCCCCTCCCCCTGCTGCCCTCATATCCATATGAGGATCCAGAAAGAAGACAGCCATCCGCAAGCAAGGGAGAGAGCACTCACCAGAAACTGAATTGTCGAGCACCTTGATCTTGGACTCCCCAGTTTCCATAAATATGAGAAATAAATGGCTATTGTTAAAGCCACCAAGTCTAAGATATTTTGTTAGAGCAGCCCAAGCTTACTAAGATATCTAGGAAAAAAATTTAAAATACATAAAAAATCTACAAGGGTTTTTAAAGACAAGCTACAAATAAGCTCATTCTAAAACTTATACAGAAAGTAAAGGAATAAGATTAGTTAAAACACTTTTGGAAAAGAAAAATAAAGTTTGAGGAATTACACTATATAATTTTAAGACTTATAATAAAGCTACAATAACCAAGACTGTGTGCTATCGGTGAAGGGAGAGACTATGAATGAAACAGAATAGAAAGTCCAAAAATAGACCCACTCAGATATGGTCTTTGATTTTTAACAATGGTGCGAAAGAAATTCAGTGGAGAAAGTACAAGTTTTTTCAACAGACATAATTGGAACAACAGGACATTCTTATGCAAAACAAAATACCTAAATCTGCTAAATCATACAAAAATTTACTCAAAATGGATCATAGATCTAAATGGAAAACATGAAAGTATAAAACATTTAGAAAAAAACTGAAATTTTTGTGACTCAAGTTAGACAAAAAATTCTTTGACATGACACCCGAAGCACGATACAAAAAATTTGATAAGTTGAACATTATAAAATTAAAATTTTTTGCTCTATGAAAAACACAGTTAAGAGAATGAAAAGACAAGCTACAGATTGAGAAAAAAAATATCTGCAAACCATACATCCAGTAAAGAACATATATCAAGCAATCTCAAAACTCAACACTAAGAAGACAAACAATTCGATTTTTTGAAATGGGCAAAAGATTTGAACAGACACCTCACCAAGAGGATATAGATGGCAAATAAATACAAGAAACGTGTGCTTCATCATTAGCTACACGGGGAATGCAAATTTAAATAGCAATGAGATACCACAACAATTCTATTAGTATGGCTAAAATTAAAAATACCCACAATACTAAATGCTGTTAAGGATATAGACAACTGCAACTTACATGCATTGTCAGTGGGGACACATAATGTAGTCATTCTGAATAATGGTTTGGCATTTTCTTACAAAGTTAAACAAATACTTATCACACAACCTGATAATCTCCCTTCTGGGTATTTACTACAGAGAAATGAAAATTAAACATTCATAAAAAACCCTCTACTGCAGTCCTATTTATAATCACCAAAAACTGGAAGCAAACTAAATATCCTCCAATGGGGAACAAAGAAACAAACTGTGGGGTGTGTGTGTGTGTGTGTGTGTGTGTGTGTGTGTGTGTGTGTGTTGGAATATTACTCAGCATTAAAAAAAAAGAATAAACTATTAATACAAGCAACAATCTGGATGAATCTCAAAGGCATTATACTAAGTAAAAGAAGCCAAGTACATATTACATGATTCAATTTATATGATAATCTTAAAACATAAAACTACAGTGATACAAAAATGTGATTTTTTTTAAGGGTTAAGGGTGGGTGGAGGGTGTGACTATAAAGAGATTGGATAGAGTTCTCTGCATTATAGAACTTTTTAGTATCCCAATTGTGATGGTGGTTACACACATCTATACATGTGTTAAATTTCATAGAGCTAAACAGCAAAAAGTCAATGATAATGAAAATAAAGAAACACATGTGGGGCCAGGCGCAGTGGCTCATGCCTGTAATCTTAGCACTCTGGGAGGCCAAGGCAGGAGGATCGCTTGAGGTTAGGAGTTTCAGAACAGCCTAAGCAAGATAGAGACCCCATCTCTACTAAAAATAGAAAAATTAGCGGGTGTTGTGGCGTGTGCCTGTAGTCCCAGCTACTCAGGAGGCTGAGGCAGAAGGATCACTTTAGCCCAGGAGTTTGAGGTTGCCGTGAGCTAGGTTGTTGCTGTGAGCTAGGTTGATGCCACGGCACTCTAGCCCGGGAGACAGAATGAGACTCTGTCTCAGAAAAAAAAAAAAAAAGAAAGAAAGAAAGAAGTGCTAACCAACATTTTAGTACACAAAGGTGCACAAGAAGAATTTGTTGGATGGATTTACCAAAGATGTTGAAAACCACTACTGCCTTTGCTCCACGCTGCCCCAGCCCAGTTTAAATTATTGTGTCTGCTGTATGTTCATGTGTACATATGCAAGAATAACTGTCTTGGAAAGAGGCCAAGTCAATTACAGACACACTTCAAGACACTTTAACCAGCATGGTGTTAACAGAAAAAAAAAACCCTGCCAAACTCTGTAAAATATTTAAAGAGGTTTATTCTCAGCCAAATATGTGCAACCATGGCCCAGGGAGAAAATGCGCCTGAGGTGGCCGGGTTACACTTTGCTTTTATACATTGACGGAGACAAGAATTACAGGTAACCGGGCCGGGCGTGGTGGCTCACGCCTGTAATCCTAGCACTCTGGGAGGCAGAGGCGGGCGGATCGTTCTGAGCTCAGGACGAGACCAGCCTGAGCAAGAGCAAGACCCCATCTGTACTAAAAATAGAAAGAAATTGGCCAAACAACTAAAAATTGAAAAAAATTAGCCGGAGATGGTGGCACATGCCTGTAGTCCCAGTTACTTGGCAGGCTGAGGCAGAAGGATTGCTTGAGCCCAGGAGTTCGAGGTTGCTGTGAGCTAGACTGACACCACGGCACTCGCCCCAGGCAAGAGAGTGAGACTGTCTCAAAAAAAAAAAAAAAAGAAAAAAGAAAAAAAGAATTACAGGTAATTCCTAAATCAATACATGGAAGGTATATGTTGGTTTGGCCTGAAAAGGAGGGACGTCTTGCGGGGGTGCTTATAAGTCATAGGTAGGTTTTCAGGATTTAATTGGCAATTGGTTGAAAGAGTTAAGCTTTGTCTACAGACCTGGAGTCAGTAGAAAGGGAGGCCTGAGTTAAGATATGAAGTCTTCTATCTGTCACATGATACTAAACCGGAATCAGGATGGAAAGTAAGCCACATTATACAGGGTTAATAAAAACCTGTTTAATGAATACTTACCATTTGTATACATGACTGATCAGAATTCTTAGAAAGGAATTTGGGCAAGAGAAAAAAAAAGGTCAGAGTTCAGTCCCTAATGTCCTCAGTGGATACAAGTTACTTACCTTTGAAGTCACCAAGTCCATAGCTCTCATTTTACACAGCGCACATTCCTTTTGAGGAACACTTAATAAATATTTGTTCCTTGTGTCCCTAACTACTACCTCTTTCCTTTTTCTTAACAATCTCCAGAATCGCCAGGTGAAATTGAACCCAACTCCAAATTTAAAAATGGCTTTTAATTTTCTTTTTTCTCTTTCTTTCTTTCTTTCTTTCTTTCTTTCTTTCTTTCTTTCTTTCTTTCTTTCTTTCTTTCTTTCTTTCTTTCTTCATTTTTAATTCTTTGGTGTCTTCCGGTAAGGACTGGAAAACCTGCAAGACAAATTCTAAAAGAGTTATAATACTTATTTTTTTATTTTAGAGACAAGAGTCTCACTCTGTCACCCATGCTAGAGTACAGTGGTGCAATCATAACTCACTGTGACCTTGAACTCCTGAGTTCAAATGACTGTCCCAACTCGTAGGTGGGATTACAGGCACAGACACCCACACCCAGGTAATTCTTAACTTTTCTCTACCAAAAAGTTAAAAAAGAAGACTTTAGTCTTCTTTCCTGAGATATGGGTTCAATTAATGAAAACTCTGGAAAAGGACTAGAGGTCATTGTTTTCTTCTTTGGTAAATCCGGACTGTAGGCAGATAAGGCAACTTCAGAGAGTCCCATGCTTTGGGAGAGACAGTAGGGAGTAGACAGTAGGGCGTTCAGAGAGACCTTGAGGCTTCTTTTTCAGTTCAGAGGTAAAAAGTGCCATATTTGGGGATATTTAAGCCCCAACACCAATAAAAACATCCTAACTGACAGAAGCCAGACAGATTTGTTTCCTTTTGTTTTTTCAGTCTTTTCTTTGCAGAGAAGTAAGCATAAGCCCTCAAGGGCTTATGTTATTTACATGCCTCTGATGAAGTTCAAAGGACAACCTTGCTTAGGAATTCCAGGACAACCTGGAAAAAAACCGGTTGAGAAATAGATCTGTTAATCTCTTTTCCTTCCCTCCGCTCCTCCCTCTGGCCCTCCTTTCTTTGATTAAATAGGCTCTAGGACACCTTTTGAAGAAGACTCCCTGCTGTGTTCAGAATCATTCCTAGAAAGCTGAAACCTCAGATTCTGTCTCCAAGATGCACCTCAGTGCTGCGAATCATCGCATACCTCTAAGTGATGGAAACAGCATTCCTATTATCGGACTTGGTACCTTCTCAGAACCTAAAAGGGTAAGTTTCTCTCTCTCGCTCTCTTTCTTTTTTTAACACTTGCCTGCAGAATATTTGCCATTCATTTTAAGTGGATCTCATTGCTTTCCTTCTTACAATAATGAAAGTAACCTCCGAAGATGACTGTTTGCCTGAATAGGTATTTAACCAAAGTTTAAACTGAATCAATGAATGATTAAAAGTTAGTTTGGATTAGAGAATGAGATCTTTCTGCATCCCTTACTGAAATTCAGCAAAATCTGATTACTATAGTAAACTGAGGCACATGAAATCCGTGTGTTTATGGCTTGTGATTTTTGTTACATTTGAGAATTTTTAGTTCAGCCTAACAAACACTTAGTGAATCACTATCCTACATTAACTATTTAGGCTACAGAAACTTCGAATATGACGAGAATAGTATCTGTTATCAAGGGATTAAAAATTGAATAGAGGCACTCTTTAACAACTAACTGTAGAACAATGACAAGAAGAAGCAATGCTATCCTAGAAATGTAAGTAGTATCTCTTGAAAACGCAGCAAAGGGATTAATTAAAATTGGCCATAAAGATTGAAATGGGCTTCCTTTAAAACTTGGTTAAGTTTCAGTTTATAAGAAGAATATCTTTCTTCATTGCAGTTCAACATTTCATGCTGTTTACCAGAATAAACAGAGGCATGTGTGGAAATGCTACTGATATTTGAGTGATCATGTATGAGTGAACTCTGTGCGGCTGAGTATGAATTAGCCAGGTAAGGGTAGAGTTGAGGCAGGACATTTTAGGAAGCAGGGAAAGGTTACAGGCTATGCCCAGGGAAGGCCAAGCCCACAGTGGCTGACACATGCAGTTAGGGTGAGGGCAGCTGATGTGAAAATGCAAATTGAGACTGGATTACCTGGGACCCTGAATACCTTGCTACGGAGTTGAGACTTCATTGTGCAGAAATGAGAAATCATTTAAAGTTTAGAAGCAAAGAAATAATATCACCAGATCTGTGTTTTAAAGATAAGTCAGGTGGCAGCATGAGAATGGAAGGCAGAGGAAGAGAAATAAACCACCAATGTCGAGAGTAGTTAACACTTGTATCACAATCCTACATTCCACTTTAGTTGCCCACTTCCCTTGTTTTTGGTAATGCGAAGGAAAATTACTCTTGGAACAATTACATGAGTCTGTGTCGTCGGTCCCTTTCTCTTCTTTGTTTGTACATTGTCTATATGACTTCATTCATGATCTTGGCTCCAACCACATGTATGCAGAGACTCCCAATCTGTATTTCCTATTCTTTAGCCAGGCATGGTGGCGCATGCCTGTAGTCCCAGCTACTCGGGAGGCTGAGGCAGGAGGATCGCTTGAGCCCAGGATTTTGAGGTTGCTGTGAGCTAGGCTGACACCACAACACTCTAGCCTGGGCAACAGAGCCAAACTCTGTCTCAAAGAAAATAAATAAATAAATAAAATAATAAAAACACAAAAATATATTTCCTATTCTGTTTGTTATATCTCCCCCATACAGCTATGGACTGGCTACATCAGAACCACATTGTACATTTTTTTAAAATACGGATTCTTGGGCATCACCTTCAATCTACTGAATTTAGATCCCTAGGGAGAGGGCCTGAGAACCTGCATATAACAAGCTCCTCAGGTAATTCCGATGTACAACTAGGTTTGGGACCACCTTCCACACACACCTCTAACTCAACACGTTAGGACCACACTCTTCTATCTCCTCTTCCCCAAACAACACTTATTGTAGCAAGCGACACTGCCACTCAGCCACCCAAGAACATACGCCTTCATTCTGCCCTCTTCTCCACATTACATCCAAATGATTACTGAAGCTGTGTTGATTTCCTATCCAAAACAGTTCCCAATTCACACCCTCCTCTATATCACTACTTTAGGTTAGGTTCTCATTTATCTTTGGGGTTTTCTTTCAGTTTCATCCCCTTCCAATTAATTATCTGGACTGGGACCATCAGGATGTTCCTCAAACCCAAATCTGATTGTGTCATGCCTCTGCTTAATCATTTCAATGGCTCCCCATCAATCACAGTCCACATTCCTTCCCTTGTACCTTGTCTTTATGGTTTAGCCAAGACCTGTCCTGTCGGTGCAGCTGTATGGAGCACCACTCTCCCACCTCTCCTGGTATAAAACATTACCTATGCTTCTTGAACAATGCTTCCATTTCCATGCCATTGAACATGCTGCCCTCTACCTGCAACACTCTTTCTCCTGGTTTGCTCATTTGTCTGACTTCTACCAAATCTTCATGACTCAGCTCAAGGAATATCTCTTCTTAGAAACCCATCTCTCAGCCCCCACACTGTGGCCCTGCTGTGTGTTCACATAGCCGCTTCTGCTGGATTCTGTCATAGCACCTACTACACTGGCGCAGTGAGGGAAACTTGCCCTTAGCACTGTGAAGCTTCGCTGGAAAATCAAGTCACAAAAAGCACATTAATTGGAGACAAGGCATACGAATTTATTTAACATGTGCATGCACAGGAAGAATCACAGAGTGATTGCCCACCTCCCAATGGGGTTCAGAAGCTTATATACTGTTGGGGCTCAGAAACCAATATCCCAAAATATGGTGTATTGACATGCTGAGCTGAAGAAGCCTCAAGGTCTCTCTGACTTTCCCCATAATACCCTCTACCCATTGTCTCTTTTTTTTGTTTTGTTTTGTTTTGGTTTTCTTGAGACAGAGTCTCACTCTCTTGCCTGGGGCGAGTGCCGTGGCGTCAGCCTAGCTCACAGCAACCTCAAACTCCTGGGCTCGAGCAATCCTACTGTCTCAGCCTCCCGAGTAGCTGGGACTACAGGCATGCACCACCATGCCTGGCTAATTTTTTCTCTATATATTTTTTGCTGTCCAGCTAATTTCTTTCTATTTTTTTTTGGTAGAGACGGGGTCTCGCTCTTGCTCAGGCTGGTCTCGAACTCCTGAGCTCAGGACAATCCGCCCGCCTCGGCCTCCCAGAGTGCTAGGATTATAGGCATGAGCCACTGTGCCCGGCCTGTTTTTTTTTTGAGACAGAGTCTCACTCTTTTGCCCAGGCTAGAGTGAGTGCCATGGCGTCAGCCTAGCTCACAGCAACCTCAAACTCCTGTGCTCAAGTGATCCTTCTGCCTCAGCCTTCCGAGTAGCTGGGACTACAGGCATGCGTCACCATGCCCAGCTAATTTTTTTCTACATATTTTCAGTTGGCCGATTAATTTCTTTCTAATTTTAGTAGACGCGGGGTCTCGCTTTTGCTCAGGCTGGTCTCGAACTCCTGAGCTCAAACAATCCGCCCGCCTCGGCCTCCCAGAGTGCTAGGATTACAGGCGTGAGCCACCGTGCCGGCCCCATTGTCTCTTTCTAAGCATAGGATAGAGTTGTTCTCTGAAGTTCCCTTACCTGCCTAAGATCCAGACCCACCAAGGAGAACAATTGTTTTTTCCTCCCCCTCCCCCATTATCATATAGCAGAAAAGAAGACCCAGGATATAACCACATCTGAACAGACTCTTTCCCAAGATAACATGTATCTCTCATTTATGGCCCTTCAACAGAATTCCTCCCCGCCCGCTTCCCGTAACCTGTCTGTCTTTGGCCATGCTCAGAGCCCACATTCTTTCTGTAATCTCAAAATGGCATATAAGCTCCTGTATCCCACTGAGAGATCGGGTCTTCATTCTGAAGGCTCTCATGTACACACATTAAATAAATGTATATGCCTTTCTCCAATTAATCTGCCTTTTGTGACTTGATTTTTCAGTGAAACTTCAGAGGACCAAAAGGAAGCTTCCCTTGGCCCCTACGATACTATCCTGGCAAAACAGGTTATGGGGAGGGGGGAAAGAGGAATTCTGTTGAGGCGCAATAAAGGATTACTAGGGAGAATGAATGGATCCTGGAACAGAAATTAACTTGTAACTAGTTATCTTTGACAGTGAAAGGGTCTGATAAGGTATGGTTACATTCCTGGTCTGACAGGGAGGGGAAACAAAAACAATACTTCTCCTTGGCGGGTCTGGATCTTAGGCAGATAAAGGCTTTGGGAAGTTCAAAGAGACCTTGATGCTTCAGTTCATCACGCCACATTTTCAGGTATCAGTTTCTCAGCCCCAGCAACACTGTATTGTCATCATTTCTTCTCTGCAACCTTTCTCACTAGACTGTGAAATCCATTAGGAAAGGGACCATGGGCCCTATATTCCCAGGACAGTGTCTCATATGTAATGGGTGTTCAGCTAACGCTTGTCAAGTGAATAAATGAGCTTGTGAGAGGAGTTGTATATGTATGAGTGCATCAGAGGGCATGGAGATGTAAATGGTTACAAAACAACAGCTAGAATTTTCTGAACACTTAATCATGTGCCAGAAGCTCTTTTAAGTTTTATATTACATACATTTTCTAATTTGATCCTCACAACATTATCAGATAGATACCAGTTAACCCCATTGACAGATAAGAAAACTGAGGCAAAGAGATTAAATAAATTGCCCCAAGGTTATAATACTAAAGGACAGAGCTGGGATTTGTATGCTCTAAATCCCAGACTATATTGCTTTTTATGAATATGTCTTATGTCAGTGAAGCTGCATATCTTTAACTATGATTTTCTATGTATATTTCTGTATATGAAAGTATATAGGAATGTGTGTGTGTATATACACATAAATGTATTCTGAAATTCTGTGGGGCTCAAGGTTCTGTGTCTACCAGTAAGTATTATTAAGAACCTATTATGCACCTAGTAATATTAAATGCTATGGGTTGGAGACATTCAAAAGCAGTCACATGGCACTTCCCACAAAGAGCTGCAACTTACTTCTGAAGGTAAGACACACAACACTTAAGAGAATATGTCATAAGAGGAATAGTATTAGAAATGATCATGCATGCACCAACCACATTTGTGATCAGAAATATTACCCGTTGTAAAGTAATGCATGGGGTTTATGAGTATATCTCACAAAAATCAGAAACTCTAATGTGAAGAAAAATATGTAACATGTGTCTGGAAGATTTGGGGTAGGGAAGGGGTAGAGCTAGGGGTAAGGGGGAGATGGCAGGTGGGGAGATGGGAGCCTCTCAGGGCAGACTCAAGGCTTTCTGTCCCAAGCCACATGACTCACACTCTTTAATCAACCAACCCAGGGCTGGTGAGGCAGAGGCTAGGATCATCCATGCCCAATTCTTCCACTCTGAAATAAAAGTACTAAATTAGATTTAACTTCAGAATCAGTCTTAGTCCTAGAGGTGGCGTCGGATGCCAAAATTTAGTCCTCTCCACTTGGCATGCCTGAGATTCTTTCCAAAACCTTCCATCCCACAAGAGGTAGAAGGTGAATGCCACGTTCAGGTAACTCTTTCACATGCTTTGTGTGTATGGCCAAGTCTGTTGGTATTTGTCCTGGGATTCCCTTTTAGTTTCAATATGGCAGTTAGAGAGCAGCAGGGCGTGTGTCCTCAGGGGGCATGGTGACTGGAGCAGAGGCTTGTGTATGCTGTGAGGTATAGGTCCAGTTTCAGTCTAAAGATAATTCTAATATTAGGTGTCCATGGTTCTATTCAGGCTCTCAATTGTTCCTGCCAGTTTTCCCTTATGGAATCTTGTTTTCTTGGGCACCTGGATTCTCTAACACTGTGTGCAGATCAATACCATGGGGGGGAAAAGTTTTTGTTTTTTTTTTTGGAGACAGGGTCTCACTCTGTCCCCCAGGGTGGGGATGTATGGGGTGTAGTGGCGTCACCATAGCTCAGCAATTTCAAACTCCTGGGCTCAAGTGATCCTCCTGCCTCGGCCTCCCAAAGTGCTAGGATTACAGCTTGAGCCACCTTACCCGGCCTAAAAAAAGGTGTTTGTAGGCATGCCCAAAGGGCAAAAAACAAGTATTTTCTTTCTTTCAGAGAACATTTGTGTTTTTTTCCTACAGGTTCCTTGGGGGCACTGCTACCTGATAATCACATTAAACTGGTCACAAAACTCCGGCCATATGGGCTTTAAATTCTCACAGGGACTACAGGTGGCCATAGTCTTCTAAGGAGTGTTTTACTTTCCTTTTTCATCTCCTGCTCTCCTCCCTTCTGCATTCAGACTTTCCTCCAACATTTAGAAAAGGCTCCTTGATGGTAACTAAATAATTAAAGATTTTCATTACCGCAATTCGCTTCTGTGCCATAATCCTTGTTAAACAAAGCATCATCCATGTACGTTCAGCACTGTGGTGGACCGCACTCCTACCTAAGCCCTTGCCTTTTTCACTCTCTATCCTAAAAGCTCTTCTGTACTTCATTTCTTGGGTTAATCTTTGCAAATACAAGCATACACTTTAATATGCATTGCTGGAGACTCCTTTCATTGTATACTTTAGCTCTGCATTTACATGATCAGTTCCAGCTCATAAAATCTCAGTGATATCGCTGAGGTTATATTGACCATCTTGTATTAAGCTGCATTCTTTTCATTAATAATACATAGACACCGCAGAATCAAAGTGTTTTTATTTTCTTCCCTGTAAATTTTTGGACACCATGCCTCATCTGTCTTTCCCACTGTATATTGGTTGTCACATTTGCCATCATTCACAATGTCTTTTTTTTTTTTTGAGACAAGAGTCTTGCTCTGTTGCCCAGGCTAGAGTGCCAGGGTATCAGCCTAGCTCACAGCAATCTCAAACTCCTGGGCTTAAGCAATCCTTCTGCTTCAGCGTCCCGAGTAGCTGGGACTACAGGCATGCGCCACTATGCCCAGCTAATTTTTTCTATATATGTTTAGTCGTCCAGCTAATTTCTTTCTATTTTTAGTACAGATGGGGTCTCGCTCTTGCTCAGGCTGGTCTTGAACTCCTAACCTTGAGCGATCCTCCTGCCTCGGCCTCCCAGAGTGCTAGGATTACAAGCGTGAGCCACCACGCCCGGCCCACGATGTCTTATTTTATAGGTTTTTTTTTTCTGGCCTTTTAGTCCAATTTATATTCAAGCCCCATTAATCATGTGGTTTCTTAATTAATCAAATATTTCTAATATTCCTGGAATGTGTGTCTCCTTTTCTCAGTTATTTGATATTTGTGACTATGAATTTTAACTTCTAATATCATCTGTGTAGCTGGTTTGTTCATTTTTCATATCCCCTTATCTTCTCTGTAGTGATGACTTTCAACTGAAGTAGGGAAAGAAAATGCAAGATATGCTCCTAGGGCTTTCTCTTTCCTACCCAGAACTATAAAGTCACTAGAAATACATTTCAGATGTCTTGTCTCACTTATCCTGCAACAAATCAGTAACTGTAGGCCAGAGTTCACAGTCTCATTTGACTTGTCAAGCAACGGTTAGAACACTGAAAACACAGAAACAAGCCCAAGTAGTTCGAAAGAAAGAAAACTAAAATGAGCCACATTCTTGTATATTTAAATGTCATCACAACCGAAGAACACTGATTTATGTGGAATCTGAAAAATGGTGTCTTAATGTGTTTTGTGCTACTGTAACAGAACACCTGATACTGAGTAATTGATAAAGGACAGTAATTTATTCTCTCATAGGTCTGTAGGCTGGGAAGTCCAAGATCAAGGCACTGGCAGGCTAGGGCCCAGTCTCTGCTTCCAAAATGGCACCTTTAATACTGCATCTCTGGTGGGGAAAAATGCTGGTACTCACATGGCATAAAAGCAGAAGAGGGAGAATCCACTCCCTCAAGCCCTTTTTATAGCATCATTAATCCTGAACACCTCCCATTAGGTCCCACTTTCCAACACTGTTACATTGGGGATAATTTACAACATGAATTTTGGAAAGGACAAAAATATAGCAAATGGATAACTTCTACCTCAAGTGTTAAGAATTTGCCAGGTTTTGTTTTGTTTTGTTTTTTCCTGTTAATGCTTAGGAGACAGGATATGCTTAATTCTTCTTTTGCTTAATGCAGGTTAATAAAATGAACAAAGATTTGTCTATCAAATTTGATAAAAATATATCTTGAAAAATCTAACATGTCCCCCAACAATCTTTTTTTCTCCAGCTTTACTGAGGTATAATTGGCATACAATAAACTATAGAAATTTAAAGTATACAATTTGATGAGTTTGGCATATACTTGTGAAACCATCACCTCAGTCAAGATAATGAACACATATATCAACTCTAAAGTGTTCCTTCCTTGTGCCACTTTGTAATCCCTCTTCCTACCCATACCCCTTCCCCCAGGCAATCTGATCTGTTTCTGTCACTATAGACTAGTTTCATTTTCTAGCATTTTTATAAATGAAATCATAAAGTATTTATTCTTTTTGGCCTGCCTTCTTTAACCCAATATAATTACTTCGAGATTCATTCACATTGTGCGTATCAGTAGCCTTTTTATCACTGGGTAGTATTCCTTTCTGTGGATATATCTCAATTTGTTTACCTAAACGTTTAATTTATAATTTAGCTTTCTTCAATTAGCTTGTGTGCTCCTATGACAAGGCTTCCATGAAATCTTCTGTCACGAGTAAAATTGATCAAATCACATTTTTTGAAGCCATAAAACTGAGGGCAGACCTGGAATGAATGGAGTCTGCTTCTGGGGGAGGGGAGTCCCCTAGGAGGTCAGTTTCTCCTGTCTCTGTACATCATCTTCTAATCACAATCACAACAGCATGGAATTAGAAACGTTTCTTTTTTTTTTTTTTCTTTTTTTGAAATAAGATCTCAGTCTTGCCCTGGTTAGAGTGCAGTGGCATCATCATAGCTCACTGCAACCTCAAACTCCTGGGCTCAACTGATCCTCCTGCCTCAGTCAGCTTCCCAAGTAACTGCGACTACAGACATGTGTCACCACGATCAGCTAATTTTTCTATATTTTGGAGAGACAGGGTCTCACTCTTGCTCAGGCCAGTCTCGAACTCCTGGCTTCAAATGATCCTTCCGCCTCGGCCTCCCAAAGTGCTGGGATTACAGATACAATACTACACCTGGTGAAATGTGTTATTTTAGCTGTGAAACAAAGTACATGCAAAATGTCCTGATTAATGATGATTAAACTAAAAGAAAGATCCATTCCTCTTTTCTCCAACCTCAACTTCCTTGTCATTTCAGACCCCTAAGGGGACCTGTGCAACATCGGTGAAGGCTGCCATTGACACAGGGTACAGACACATTGACGGGGCCTACATCTACCAAAATGAACATGAAGTCGGGGAGGCCATCCAGGAGAAGATAGCAGAGGGAAAGGTGCGGAGGGAGGACATCTTCTACTGCGGAAAGGTGAGAGATCTTGCCTTCGCTCTTCATCTCCTTATATTAATGGTGCATCTGCGGTTACTTTTCTCTAAAAGAATGGTGGACAAAGCGAGGAGACCTCGTCCGTCTCCTTCTCAACTGTCGGATCCCTCACTCTTGCAAAAAAGTTAGGCTCTAATTAGCCACCTGAAGGTTAGGACAAAGCTCTTTCTTCATACATGGGCATTAATTTAAGACAACTTAATCTAGGAAAAGCCAAATCTACAAAGCAGAAAGATTGGGAAATGGCAGGAAAGGCGGTGGTGTTTCATATTATGTAAGCATTTGCCAAAGATTTCTTTAAAAAAGCAGTTTTTTCTTTTGTGTGGGCCAATTTGTCCATAGATTACTATTTTTTTAATCTAAATATAATTCGCCTACCATAAAGTGCACCATTTTAAATCGGGGATTTTTAGTATATATACAAAGTTGTGCAACCATTACCATTACCTAAATCTAGAATATTTTTATCACTTCAAAAAGAAATTTCATCCCCATTAGCAATCACTTCCCATTTATTCCTTTCCCCTAGTCACTGGTAACCACTCTGATCTACTCTCTGTCTCTACAGTTTTCCTATTCTGGGTATTTTATACCAATGGAATCATACAATATACATCCTTTTGTGTCTAGCTTATTTCACTTAGTATGTTTCCAAGATTCATCCATGTGAA
The DNA here is from genome assembly GCA_004363605.1 of Indri indri. Classification (NCBI taxonomy): domain Eukaryota; kingdom Metazoa; phylum Chordata; class Mammalia; order Primates; family Indriidae; genus Indri; species Indri indri. The sequence goes on along the minus strand of RJWJ010030761.1, from coordinate 2,610 downwards.
GCTGAAAATCTGCATACCTGACAACCTAATGATTCTTCTTTTTAATATATACTCCAGAGAATTTTTGTCTCATGTGACCAGTATCATTTACAACTATGTCTCGAGCACCATTGTTTGTGATAGCTCAAAACTAGGAAAAACTCAAAGGCCCCTCAACAGTAGATGGGCAAATGAATGGTGATATGTTCAAACACAATACATGAGTAATAATGAATAAAATACAGCTAAAAGCACTAATGGGGATAAATTTCAACAACATGATAGTGAGGGAAAAAAGCTAGCTGTGCAGGCTTCTTGGGCAGGCACCCCGTGCAAGCCTTTACGTCCCACAGAGCTGCAGTCCCCAACCCCTGGGCCGCAGACCGGTACCAGTTCATGGCCTATTGGGAACGGGGCTATATACCAGGAGGTGAGTGGTGGATGAGCAAGCAAAGGCTCATATGTATTTACAGCCATTCCCCATCGCTTACATCACCACATAAGCTCCGCCTCCTGTCAGATCAGGGGAGGCATTAGATTCTCATAGGAGCAGGAACCCTACTGTAAACTGCACATTCGAGGGATCTAGGTTGCGTGCTCCTTATGAGAATCTAATGCCTGATGATCTGAGATGGAGCTGAGGTGGTGACGCTAGTGCTGGGGAGCAGCTGCAAATACAGCTTATTGTTAGCAGAGAGGTCTGACTGTACAATAAATGTAATGCACTTGAATCATCCTGAAACCATTCCCCCCATCCCCCGGGTCCATGGAAAAACTGTCTTTCATGACACCAGTTCCTGGTGCCAAAAAGGTTGGAGACTGCTGCTATAGAGTCATTTCTTGCTATGGTAGATGTTAAAGTTAGCACATAAGAACAAGGTGGACAAAACATCCTTTAAAATCCTGTAAATTGTCCAAAAAGTACAGTTGTACATGCAACCCAATATTTACGCATACACGATGTCAATAATGTGCCATGTGTAATAAAGCACACACAGGCAAAATATGACAGTATTTACTTAAGTAAACAGAAGGAGTGTGTGCACCCGAGTTCATGTAATGTGCAGTTGCTTTGCCCCAGTGGGTTTGGTTTTCACTGGAGCTCAATCAGGGCTTGAGAAGTAGGGTGGGGTAGTGGTTAAGTGGACAGACTCTGATGCTAGATCACCCAGGTCAGAATCCCAGATGTCACCACCAGCTGTGAGTTGCTTAGTGATTCTGGACCTCAGTTTTGTTCTCTGTAAAATGGGGATAATAATGTCAACTATTTCTTAACATTATTATGAGTTCTCATTTACAAAGCATTTAAACACTACCTGGCACAAAGCTAATAATGTATGTGCTTGTTCAACAAAAGTGAATTGAAATATAAAACAGAATTTCCACTTAGACAAGATGGCAGCAATAACACCAAAGGGCCCCACAGCAATAACAAAAACACATTTAATATATTTTCCCACAACTCTCTCCATATTAAGTTTTCTCTGTGCTTTTAAGGCAAAAAGAAAAAAAAAAGAAAAAGAAAAATTGTCCAACAGTGGAAAAAAATCAGATTTTTGCTTACCTTTTCTTCTAACAACAACAACAACAAAAAAAAATACAAAAATTTAAAACTTTTTTCCCCAAGTGAACAAAATAGAGAAGTTGCCAGATTGCCCTGGGGTCTGAGTAGGACCAAATGAGAACAAAAGACCAGGGAAAGGGAATCCAAATCTATGCGATGATTTAAAATTTCACCAGGCACCACCTGCCACAACATGAAAGATTCACTGAAGCCCCACACATAGCCATAATCGTTACTTATTTGAAACACACCTTTTATCAAAGTGGCATGAAAATAAAGTGTTAGACTAGGTCAAAACCAACAGAACATTGTGTAACTTACCTTAGTTACACAATGAGGAAACATGGGAGCACTAAGGGTCTATTAGGAAATTTTCCCAGAAAGAAAGAAGACTTTGTCAGCAAATTAGGTACTCCATGGTCAAGTAGATCTGTGAGTCTCCTGTACTATATTTGGATAAAGCTGTGCTCTGGGTGTCAAGAGTTTTATCAACTCATCCTACACTCAGATGACACTGCATCTTAAACATATTTTTAGGAAGTGAAATGAGTGAATAAAATGTATGTGAGTACTCTGCAAAGAATAAAGGGCTACATTATTGTAAAAATACTGTGGGTGTTAGCTAACTCTTCCCTTTTGATCCTTTCAGCTATGGGCTACAAATCATGAGCCAGAGATGGTCCGCCCAACCCTGGAAAGGACGCTCAAAACCCTCCAGCTAGATTATGTGGATCTTTACATCATCGAAATACCCATGGCCCTTAAGGTGAGTTCAGATACCTAAAGGTTTGGTCCGTGTACCCTTACAACCTTGAGCCAATAGCTATGTGCATAAAGCTAGTTTATGACTTAGCACCACAGAATATTATGGTGTTTTATTACCACAGATCAGAGAGTACTGACCTAGCCTGACAAATGCCCCCAAAGATTACGTTAGGAGACTCAGGCCTGGATTCCAAGTTTCTTGATTCTCAATTCAATGCGGTTTCTATTATACCATATTTTTACAACTATAGTTTAAGCTCTTTCCAGCAAACCAACATGTAGTCCCCTAACTGTAGTCTACA
>RJWJ010030760.1:0-19676 GCA_004363605.1 Indri indri | reverse complement strand
TTTGTTAAAAGTTGAGGCATAGAATTGAGGAGAAGGTCATTCTTTTCACTACTGCCCAGAACCTTACAATATTTTGGCAACTCAATGGCTATGGTTTGAAAAAAAGTAGTTTCTGAAGGGATATTTTTCTTGCAGTAAACTAGTAAACCATGGTTTGCAGTGACAATAATGAACCTTCTCAGGCAGCAATTCTATATACTTGGGAGCGAGAACATAAGAATAAGACTGGGCACCAAGAAACAACATCTAGAGTGTGGACATCGTGAGACACAGTTCTGAAAATACATGAAAATAACTAGGGGATTTACTGAGATTCTGCTATTATGCATACAGAAGCTAGCAAGCCAGCAATATGTGGGTTAAATGTACATTGAGGTTTTAAAAAGGCAATAAATGAAATCCCCTTTTCCTCCCCATCTCAGAAATGATAGGGAGATTGATGCAGGATTTAGACAGAAGGAAAACAAAATACCTTTTATGACTAATGGATTCAAGGATGTGGCTTAAGTGTTCAGTAATTGTGAGCTTTTGAATACTGGATCCTCAAATTAAACAGTTACCACTCAGTTATAGGCAGTGTTGAAGACTGCAGTCCTCCCCACTGGAATGGAAGAAAGGTCATAGAAGAATGTGTGCTCTCTACAGGCAGATCCTGAGTAAAAGAAAGATTTAGGTTACATATGCAAAATTCCTCTTTCCAAACTCACCCATCACCTTGGGAGTGCTGAGGGGGAGAGTTGGATAAGCCACCAAGAGTTTTATTCTTGTAAAATTCTTTCCACATGGAAAGATAGAGCCCGTGGACAGGAGGTTTCCACACGGTCAGCAGTTTGCAAAGAGCCTGGCACTGGGCCTATCGTGTAGCAGACTATCTACAATCTACCATGCTTCAGGCACTTACTAACAATATGAGTTAGATACCAATAAATATTTGTCTTCCTAACTACCAAAACTTAGTATGTACTGGATATATGCTTTTTTCTACTCTTCTTCCGTTTTCAAAGGGCTAGAAGAAGTATGCTTCCTAAAAGTAATAACTGCTAGTAAAAAAGGCCATTTAGCAACTCTGCAATTACAAAGGTGATTTGAAACAAGATTTCTGCCCCCCATTCAGATGATCCATTGAGGTGAGGACAGAGGAGTAATAGAGATTAGATTCAGATTCAGAATAACTTTATCAAGTGCCCACTTTTGTCAAGCACTAACCTAATACTTTCACAAATGATTTTATTTAATATGATTAAATACTTAAAACAACCACATCACAAGAAGAAAAAAATTGAGACTCAGAAGGTTAAGTAACTTGTTCGAGGAGTTATAGAAAAGAAGAGATTAGAATTATATTTTTAACTAAGTATGATCCCAACTCATTTTATTCTACCCTATGTACACAACATCAGAATACAAGTATAAAAACAATTATAACTTCTAAAAAATGGATTTTGTGGAAAAATTTTTAAAAACTTACGTTCTTTTGAATCATACTGCTGAGAAAATTAAAATAATCCACTTGCTATCATAATGCTTCTTCTAAAATCAGTTTTAAGTGTTTTCTTTAATATTCAATGCATACTTTTAGGGAACAATTTAAAGGACTAACAGCTATATGACCAGTATATCAGCAAATGGTCTTTATTTCCCTTTAAATCTTTGTGTATATGTCTTTCATCAAACTCAAACCTTGGACATTTACCAAACTTAGGGAAATTTTCCTTTGACACTGCTCAGATACAGGATAACCCAGTGATAATCACTCCTTTGCAGGCATTTCACATGAGGCATTTAAAATTCTGGTGGAGATAATCTGTGGATATAAACCAACATAAAATCTGAAGTGGAAGAAAGCAAGCCCCCTCTTTGAGAAGCGATGGCTCAGGGAAGTAGTACAGAGTGTTCTGAAGGAATTTCGGGGATCTTTCAGCTTAGCCTGCTTTGATTGTTCCCAGAGCCTCCCTTGGCTGTTCTGGCACATTTCCTCTCAGACTTATTTTCCACTACACCACTTCCCAGAGTGATTAGAAACAAATAACAGTGCCAATCAAGTGTAAGAATGCCTCAGATCCTCTCAAACGGTTGGCACTTCCTGCTGCTTTCATTGGCAATTGCATAACGTGGCTTGCTAGGGTGGTTTTAATTTGAGTTTTGCTAATGCATTAATTTGAGACTTTGATAGATTCAGTTTCAAAATTATTTCTAGTTTTCTATTTAGAAAGAATAAGTTATACTTTAGGTTAAGAGAGGGAGGTTTTACATAGTGCTAGCCTTAAACATAAATGGAATAAGCCAACAACCTGAAGAGTAGGATTCGAGAGACATGACAGAAGGCTAAATTATCTTAATATTTTTCCCCTCTTAATTGCCTTGGCCTTTTTCACCTTTTTTATCCAGCTTACCTGATATATTGTCATGGTTGGAACCCTTCATTTGAGTTAGAAAACTAAAACAAATTATCTCTGGAAGGCTATTAAAACATGTTATGTAGGAAGAAATAAATGGGGAAAGATGGTATGCAAGGAGACACCATCTTGCACTGATGAATTAGGGTAAATTCCTTTATGAGGCTGGACATTTTTTATCTCTAGGAGCAGAGATTGAGGGAAAGATATATATGGTATACTGAAGTAGAGAAAACATCCCACTTCTATTACTTTGTGAGATTGCCAAAGACTGGTTCCTCACTTGGCCTTGCCTGGCATGCCATGCCTCCTGTTTCTAAGACCTGTGAGTACACCAAACTTTATTTTTCTGAGTTTGTCCTGCATTCCCTCTGTGGACGCACCTGACTGACCATCACATAAAAGAACACAGAATAGTACAGCTATGGGCAAAGCCAGAAAAGATCTGAGAAAGTCCTAATTTCTCACCTCAGGTTGACCTGAGTCTCTGTAAAAGCAAAATAAAAGCTAAAGCAGAGTTGTAAACTGCCAGAAAAGTGAAGAAGTGAAGGCATGCCCCAGTTTGCACACCAAAGGCCCTCAACAAAGGTTGGGAGACATTGAGTAAGGTATTACGAACATTTCTGTCCAATCATTAGCTTACAACAACCTTAATCAAGCAGAGACTGCAGTGGCCACATGTGACAAAGAATAGAAACTTTAAAAAATTAGTTCAGGAAAGTCACTAAACAAACAAAACCAGCAGCAATAAGTACAACAAAAGACAGCCATAAAAACAAATCTTAGAGAGGGAATATGAGTTCCAGAGTTGCCTCATTATATTATTTAAAATGTCCAGTTTTCAATAATAAAAAATTAAGAGACATACAAAAGACAAGAAAGTACAACTCATACACAGGGTAAAAAAAAACAGTCAATGGAAACTGTCTCTTGGGAAACCCAGGTAGAATTACTAGGCAAAGATTTTAAATTAGCTATTAGGAAGAAATAAAGGAAACCATGTCTAAAGAACAAATGAAAGTATGAGAATGATATTTTACCAAACAGAGAATATAAACAAAAAGATAGAAATTATTTTTAAAAGAACCAAATAGAAATCCTGAAGTTGGAAAATACAACAATTTAATTGAAAAATTCACAAGAGGGACTCAACAGCATGTTTGAGTTGGCAGAAAGAAGCGTCAAGGAACTTGAAGATAGGCCAATTGAGATAATCCTGTGTTTAGCAAATATGAAAAAGAAAAAGAAGAAGAAGAATGAAAAGAGCCTCAGAGACCAGTGGTACACCATCAAACATGCCAAAAAACACATAACAGGAGTCCCAAAAGGAGAGAAAAGAGAAAATTGACAGAAAAATATTGAAGAAATAATAACTGAAAACATCCCAAATTTGATAACAAACATTAACCTGCACCTACAAATAGCTAAACCACAAGTAGGATAATCTTGAAAAGATTGATACCGAGATACAACATAATCAAGCTGTCAAAAGGCAGACAAAGAGTGAATTTGCAAAGCAGCAAGAGAGGTGACTCATTATGTAAACACAATCTTTAATAAGATTTACAGCTGACTGTTCATCAGAAACAATGGAGGCTGGATGACAGTGCCATATTCAAAGTGCTGAAAGAAAAAGGCCACCAAGAATGCAATATCCATCAAAGCAACACCGGTGCAAAGGTCTGATAACTATGCACCATGTGGCCAGTGACCTAAATTGGCACCCAGAGGAGACCACCAGGTTGCAAGCCAGAAAACATACACTCTGCAAAAGAGAACATTTCAAACTCCTAGGAGAGGGTCTTGTTTGCATTGATAAGGTCTGACACTGTATTTTTCTTTGTTCAAAAACAAAGAAGAGGCTGGGTGCGGTGGCTCACGCCTGTAATACTAGCACTCTGGGAGGCCAAGGCGGGGGGATCGTTCTGAGCTCAGGAGTTCAAGACCAGCCTGAGCAAGAGCGAGACCCCGTCTCTACCAAAAATAGAAAGAAATTAACTGGACAGCTAAAAATATATGGAAAAAATTAGCCGGGCATGGTGGTGCATGCCTGTAGTCCCAGCTACTTGGGAGGCTGAGACAGTAGGATTGCTTGAGCCCAGGAGTTTGAGGTTGCTGTGAGCTAGGCTGACGCCACGGCACTCGCCCCAGGCGAGAGTGAGACTCTGTCTCAAAAAAAAAAAAAAAAAAAAAAGAAGAAATTATGACATTCCCAGATAAATAAAACATTGAGAGAATTTGCACCCCTATAAGAAATAATAAGGAAGTCCTGCAGGCTGAAATGAAAGATAGTGGACACAAACTTGAATCCATGCAAATAAATAAAAAAACACTAGTAAAATTAACTACAAAGGTAAATGTAAAATATAGTATAAATGTATTTTTCATTTGAAACCATTTTCTTTTCCTATGTAATTTAAAAGAAAACTGCACAAAGCAATATTTGTAAAACTGCTGATGGGCTTGTAATGTGTAGAGATGTAGTTTAATGAAAATAATAGAAAAACGAAGTGGCAAAGACATGGAGCGCTGGAGGAGCAAAGTTTTTGTATACAACTGAAATTAGTTGATGTTATTTCTAACTAGACTGATAAATTAAGATGTTGGCTGTCATCTCCATGAAAAATCCTTAAAAATAAGTAGGTCTAGACCTAATAGATATATATAGACATTCCATCCTAGTGCCAAAGGTTGTGAGGGTCACAGTCACCTGTGCGTCAGTATCCAAAAGGCCCAAGAAGTGCAATGGGCCCCCACCCATTTGACCCCTGACCTTAGCATAGGAACTCTGGTCCCCACTAGGGTCAGAAGGACCTCAGACTGACTCCTATTCTATTTACTTTTCAAAGCTGAGAGGTCTGGGTAGAGGTTGATGGAGTCTCTAATTCATCTCCAGACTCTTTGGGAGGAGAGGAGGGAATAGCGCATGTCACTGAGGCTGTCATCATGCGAACTCTAGCAGAGCTGCCCATCGGGACCCCCAGTGGCCCAGTACCTGGTCACGAGTCCTTTGGTAGGAAAGTCATCAATCTTGCCTTTGAGTCCCATTATCAAGTGACCAAACCAGATGTTTTGGGTAGGGCCCTTGCCTAAGTCACCCAGGAGAGGATGCCCCATGACTGCTCTTGCACTACCCTTTCTGCCGGTCACATGGAGATGGTGAGACAAGACAGAGACCATGGAAAAAGCAGTCAGGGAGAGAGCAGGAAGAAGAAGGAGCTAGAAATAAAAAACAGAAACAGGAAGCTGAGATCAGACTGTGGACTCTGGAAGACAGGCCGCAGTTTCCCTTGTCTGAGGAGCTGACTATTGGGTTGCTGTTGAGAGAACGGGGCTGATCTGGGACAACAAAGTTCCTGTTCCCTGCATGGCTGTCTAAGGGGCTGCCAAGCTTTCCTGTATCTCCCCTCATATCTTTACCTTAAAACCCTACTAACTAAAGGAACCAAGGACGTTTTTCCTTTCTACAATGAATACTGGGAACCACAAATCCTTCAACATTGTTGCAGTCTAAAGATGGGAGGAGGATGTGGTGATCTCAGCAGCTCAGTTTCTACAGTTTTTCTACAAAGCTAACAAACTGGAACTTGACCCTGTGGGAGACAGGAAGTCACTGAAGAGCTCTAAGGCAGAGAGTAAAATAAACAGATTAACACTCATAAAAATCACTTTGCAAACTGTGCAGAGACTAGGTTGGAGGGGCTAAAACTCAGCGGAGAGAGAGAGAACAACAGAATATAGGAATTTTAACACTCAGTGTCCCTGTGTGACATTATGTTTCCTGCTCTTTTCTCATTTAGTTTGTATCTGTGAAAAGTCAATTGAGTACTAACAGTTACAACATGAATAAATGTGAGCAACTGCAGTCAGCTTGATAAATCCAAATAAAAAATCTGTTTTATCCTCAATTATAGGGCTGTTCCCATTACTTCTTAATTTAACTTGACCTAAACACAGACAGTCAGGCTGTGTGTGCATTAAGTTTTAACAGCGAGAAGCATTTAAATTAAGACAAAAATTTGAACCAAAGCAGTGGAATAAAGTTTCAACTATGGCATAGGAATAACCCTAGAAACAATGGTCCAGATGATACAGTAATAATTGTTCTTCACTTTCTTTCCTCCTTCCCCTGTATTGGAACAATGTTCCCCAAGGAAAATATATCTAGTTTTCTGAGTCTATATAAAGCCTGGATCTAAAAACTGTGTAGGATCTTTAATTTAGTTATTTTTAAGATCTACCTTTCATCTCCACTAACATTCGTAGTTTATAAGTTTATTCCCTTTGGGTTTCAAATCTTTGGTGGGAGTTTCAAGAAAGATATTTAAATATTCAATCTAAACAATCCTGCCCTAAAAAGCAGCCAAATTAAATAAACCAGGGAACTTACTGATTAAGAAAACTTCAAAGAAATTGCAACCAGCTGTTCTCCTTCCACCATCAATTTATTTTCTCTGAAAAGTGAACAAGAGGAAACAGACTGTGGCAGAAAAGACTGGTTTAGACATATGTCAGAACTCACTGATAGTCAGACTTCCTAGACATAAGAATAGTCAACCAAAATGGAGAGAAAGAGGAAGAAAGAGAGAGAGAACTAAATTTGTAAAGTACTTTTAAGAACTGATCAGTTATAAACATATTGACTGTTAGAATTTGAGAGACTGAATAAATATTTCCTCTTTTCCTGGCCAAAAATCAGAACCAATTAAAAAGTGAAACAGTTAAGGCAAAAAGAAATGAAAATACCACCTTCATCACTGATGAAGGCTTCATGAGAAAACATGGCTAGGTGTGCTGAGCCCTGTGATTAGTCAAATTTACCCATCAGTCATGGGCACAGGTGCACCAGTGACCAGTCCAGGCCTCTGAATATATAAAATCTCCTGCTATAGTATAATGGTGCAGTCAGGGACGGAAGAGGGTCTAAGAGAACGGAGACAGAAGAAAGGTTGAGCCCACTTTCTCTCCCTAACCCACTATCAAAAAGCTTCTCCTGCTTACCTGGAGAGATGCTAGGGGCAGAACGAGGTTATATGCTAATAAAACTAAAGCCCCTTTCATTGGGAAGCATTTATCAGAGAAAGGAATACCTGTTCTCCTCCCCAATTCCTTCAAAACTTACCGCCAGTTGATAATAATCAGTGCCCTAAGCCATGCCTCAGAAAATTTTAAGTTACTTGTTTAAGACTCATAAATTTCAAGTGGTAGAATCAAGATTTGAATTCCAAACCATCTGACTCCAAACTTTTTTCATTACTCAGGATTGTTTTACCTTTTTCTTAGAGTATTGTAAAATAGGAACTGTTTGAACTGCTCTAATTACTGCCCCATTAAGAGGCATAAGGGATTTTAAGATTCCTCTAGCTTTCAGTTAACCAATTGTAACTAGACACAAATGTTTAACCTATTTTTAAATATGAAACCTCAATTGTATTCCATGGATTTATTGTTTTGGGGAAGGAGGACAACCTTTCCTTCAATGGAATTTGAACCTTTGCTCTCACATATGGAGAATTAGAACCAGATACTGTGTTTCCAAAGAGGAAACCTCTCTACCTAAAGGGAGGGGAAGTTGGGCTTTCTGTTTTTCTGTGATTGTTTTTGGAAGCAATTTTGAATGAGAGATTACAGAGTTTCCAGATTAGATATCAAGGTCAATGTTATGAGAGAAAAGAAAAAGAATAGGTTTCTTGCAAAGGGAAATAAAACCAGGGAAAAGCAGAAAGGGGGGAGCTTGGGAAGGATTGGAAGGAAAGCAGAGAGAGGAAGAAAACTCAATGCAAAAGGCCCCCAAGCTAAGAGAATTCCAAAAATGGGGTGTTGCTTTAGGAGGTGCTGGCAAGTGACCAAGACAAGAACTGCTGCTACGGCTTCTGTGCAAGTTCTAGAGGCTTTGTTGTTGAACAGTCCTAGCCAGATAGCCACGCTGTCTGCATTTGAGTAGGGACTTCTCTACCTTCACAAAATACTTCACCCAGTTGTTGCGAAAGGGAGAGCCAGCAACCCACTGAGGATTCCATCTGAATACCTAATGGCTTGGTGGGGAGAGGCTCTGTCTCCTCAACCTGAAAGCCAACGTGAGCATGCCTAAGCACCCCATGAGATGGGGAGGAGAACCCCAGTACCTCATGGGGCCAGATGGACATGAATACCAAGATGCTTCAGTCAGGGAGGCAATAGGGCTGAGGTTTAGGGCCCAGGCTCTAGAGATAGGCTTGCCTGGGTGCTTACGCCAGGCAGACACTCGCTAGCTATGTGACCATGAGCAAACTGCATAATCTCTTTATATCTCAGTTTTTAAACCTGTAAAATGGGGATAAAAAATAATGCCAAATTAACAGGGTCTATATTAGGATTAAAAGAGTTAATACATATAAAGACTTTAGAACCATGCCTGTCATATAGAAACCACTCAGTAAATGATAATGATGCCACCTAGTATCTAGATTAAAGTTGAGAGTCATCACCAGTATTCTAGAATTGTTAGCAATATTCGATAACCTGACAAGTCCAATAATATTTGTGAAAACCATAGAATTTATCTCACCTATTGAGTAAGAGAGCAGTTGTATCTAGGCCCTCAGCACCTGTTATTATAATAAAAGAATTATAATTCTTTTCTGAAATATTTTTCCACGATGTGGTCCAGGAGACAGTGCATAGGCTTTGGAGCCAGGCAGACACCCCAGAGCATCCAGCGGGCTGTCTGCTGCCAAAGTCACGGTCATGGGTAGAACCCTGCCTCAGCCTGGGAGCCAGCAGCCACATACTGGCTAAGCCTGTCTTTACCTACCCGTCTCAAGGACAATGCCTAGAGAGAAGGCAAAGGACAGTGCTTCCCACCCTGAGCTCCAAACCTGAGCATGGGACTCCATTTATTTTTTCTCTTTTTGGTTCTCTTTCCCCCCTTTTAGTGCATCTAACCTGGCTCTTGGGATGCTGCCCTGTGATTTCTGCCTCTGCTCTCCTGCAGATGTGAGCCTATGGAACTGAGCCTGGATGATCTTAGATTTTGAGCCATTTTCTAATTACTTCAGTTTAATTTGACACATAAGAAAAAATGCTACTTCATCTTCCTGCATAGCCACTAAGTCTCTCTCTAGAGGTACAGAATTCACACTCTCTCAATAATGCAGTGGTCCCCAACCTTTTTGAAACCAGGGACCAGTTTTCTGGAAGACAATTTTCCACAGACTGGGGAGGGGGGATGGTTTCAGGATGATTTAAGCATATTACATTTAATGTGCATTTTATTTCCATTATTATTATGTTATAATATCTAATGAAACAACTATACAACTCAACATAATGCAACCTCTCTGCTAATGATAATCTGTATTTGCAGCCACTCCCTAGTGCTAGCATCACCACCTCAGCTCCACCTCAGATCATCAAGCATTAGATTCTCATAAGGAACGTGCAACCTAGATCCCTCGCATGCACAGTTTATAGTAGGGTTCATGCTCCTATGAGAATCTAATGCCACTGCTGATCTGACAGGAGGTGGAGCTAATGCAGTGATGTGAGCCATGGGGATTGGCTGTAAATACAGATGAAGCTTCGCTGGCTCGCCCACCGCTCACCTCCTGCTGTGCAGCCCAGTTTCTAACAAGCCATGGACTGGTTGTGGTCCACAGCCCAGGGGTTGGGGACCACAGCAATAATGGATTTGATGAGGCTGCCATTTACGAAGGGCCAAAGGTCATATTTTGGCTCTTGGAAACCTTACAGATGGAAGCCTTTTAGGGTTGGTATCCCTGTCTGGTGGAATTTATTGGGCCAGTATTGAGAAGGGTAGAGAGAGGAGATTCTTAAAGAGTAGAACACAGCCAACATGTGCATAAAGAATCACTCAGAAAGAGACTGGTGCATGTGGCAAGCACTCGGAAGCTTCTCAGTCGGAGGCTGACTACAGTCATCCTGTGCAGACTATTCTAGTGATCCAAAAGCATGTATTTAACATAAATAACCATATGTACATGCTTTTGCTTTAGGTGGAGTTCAGCCCTTTCAGTCTTAAAATTTCTGCTTCTAAATAAGGCTGTGTCCCTCCTAAAGAGCACTCCCTCATCTCCCACAGCCTCCAACTTAGGGACACTTACAAATCACTTGCTCTCATTCCTGCAATTGCCACTTGAATTTGTGAGGGTTCTCCAGAGAAAGAGAACCAACTGGATATGTAGAAAGGCATTTACTATGAGGGATTGGCTCACATGATTATAAGGTCAGAGAAGTCTCACGATCTGCCATCTGCAAGCTGGAGGCTGAGAAGAACCAGTGGTGCAGTTCCAGTCCAATTCCAAAGGCCTGAGAACCAGGGGAGCCAATGGTGTAAGTCCCCGCTCTAGTCCAAAGACCCAAGAATTGAGGTGGGTGTTGTGATGGTATAAGCCCAAAGGCCAAAGAACCAGGGGCATTGATGTCAGGAGAGCAGGAGAAGACGGATGTCTCAGCTCAAGCAGAGAGAGGGAATTTGTCCTTCCTCTGCCTTTTTGTTCTATTCAGGCCCTCCATGTGTGAGGCCTACCCACAGTGATGAGGACGGATCTTCTTTTCTCAGTCTATCGATTCAAATACTAATCTCTTCTGGAAACACTTTCACAGACACACCCAGAAATAATGTTTACCAGCTAGTCGGGCATCCCTTAGTCCATTCAAATTGACCCATAAAATTAACCATCACATCACTTTATCTCATCTACTTGGGGGGGAGGTCACTGCTTCCTCAAGTTCTGAGTGGACTCTTTAAATCAGGATTTCTTAACCACAATACTATTGATACTTGAAGCAAGATAATTCTTTGTTGTGGGGGCTGTCCTGTACATTGAAGGATATTTATCAGAATTCCTGGTTTCTACCCACAATATGCCAGTAGTGACACTCTGCACACCTCCCCTCCCCCATTTATGACAACCAAAAATGACTCCAGATATTGTCAAATGTCCCCAGTGGGTAGGAGAGTGGAGGAAGAGAAAAATCGCCCCTGGTCAAAGGCCACTGCTTTAGACCACACTCTATGTATATGCTGCAGGAAGCTCGTTTGCTCTGACCACTGGCACTGGGCTTTCCCAGATGCCTTTTTAAAAAATAGTTCTTCAGTAGAGTTTATTTTGATTACCCTTTATAAATTACTTATTTGTATCCTTTCCCACTTTCCTAGCATGTTAGTATCCCTGCCTGCAAAATCTTGAAAAACCAAACCATTTCAAATCTGTATTTTTAAACATCTAAGTGAGCCAAAACAGCTGCTTACGGGCAAAGGAATTCTCTTAGCAAGAAAGTACTTAGGAAGACTGCCATGCTCCAGCTGGCTATCTATAAAGTGAGCAGACTTGTAGCAGACTTGTAGACTAGATCATGATTCATAAATTAAATGAACAAAAAGAGGAGAATTATAGAAAGCAGGCTTCAAGGGAGACAGGAATTTGGGGTAGGCAAAGTTGCCCAGTGATGAACAAAGAAAACAATAAGCAGAAATGCCCTTCTGCAGCAATGTGCACAGGTCTGAATGTGAAATATCAATTACAAAGCTAATCGAATAAAATACAGAGGAATACCTTTACAACCTTGGGGTGGGACGGAATTTCTTAAACAGCAACAGAATATATAAATTATAGAGGTTTGGCTACTTTAAAGATTTCTATTAAATAAAGGTCATTGAAGAAAATTCAGTACACCACTTGGGAAAAGATATTTGTGACATCTAGAATTGACAGGGTATTTGTATCCAAAATGTAAAGGAATCTTTCAATCCAACAAAAAAAAAGTCAGGGAAGTTGATAAAGAAAAGGACAAGGTACAAGACAAGGCAATTCATAGAGGTGAAAAGAAAATCACCAGCCTCACTAGCAATTAAAGAAATCAAATTCAACTTCAACTTGCAAAATTGGTAAATCAGACACTATCAAGTGCAACTCATATATGCAGAGGAATTTTAATTTTTTAATTTTATGCTTTTATCACCTGATCTCCCAAACAACTATTTTGAACCTTGCGGTTAGAAGCAGGACAAAAAAGGGGCACAGGAAGATAAAACAAACATTCGGTCTAATTTAAACCTTAGTCAAATCTGATCATTTAAACTGTCCCTTTTGCTAGTGCAGGAATATACCTACTTGGTCTCTCCAACAGCCTTCCACTCCCCTAGCTTGTTTCCTTAAAGTACTCTAGGGGTGTATAAAGGAGGGCTGTGGCTTGTGTCACCTACAGTGGTCCTCCAGCTTCTCTGGTCTCAGGGCAATGTGCTTTTTCACCGGGTGCTACTTTCTCTACTGGTCGTGCCAGAGGTCTGCTCCTGAGGCTGCTTATGATCTTCTATCTGCTTGGTGAGTTCTGCTGGCGCTTCCTGGCTGACTCAGCCTAACCTCAGCTCCCCCTGATGTTAACAACCCTTCTAAAGTATGCTGGATTCCCCCTTCTCCCCAGCCCAAGCAGTCCACTAGCTCTACTCCCTGGCCATCCACCTTGCCCCTGCTAGGGTGACTCTCTCTGGCAAGCTCAACAGCCAGACTCTCTTCTGACATCCATCAGTGTCTCAAGGAAACCAAAGGGCAGATGAGAAAAATTCAACCTCAGGGATTCCCTGTGCTTCCCTACAGTACTACCTGGTCAGTTTGGCTTTACCCAAAGGTGATCACTTTCTGGAACACAAAATGGACTTTATGACAGGAGAGGGAAGTGGGTCGGAAGGGTAGGGGTGAGGAGACCTCCCTCCGCTCTCCGCATTACCTGCACTCAACTAACGCACCTCTGTCTCTTGGGGCCAAAGCTTGGAGAGTGGAAAATCAGAACACACACCTGCCCACCTCTTTCCCCACCACACAGTTCCCCCATGGTGGAAAGCAGTTTGCTGCCTGTTTCACTTCCACTGTCACGTCCTCCTCCTCCCGCTGAGCAGAGGCTTTGCGGATTTTCTGCCGTAGGCAGAGGAGTATCATCTCTGCATGCAAGTGCAACTCTGTGAGCCTGTACTCTCCGGACTTTGTTGCTGACCATCTAAAGGGACAGATGACAGTATTTTTAAAAGCCTACCTCAAGAGAGTAATGTGGTTTGCAAGGGTAGATTCTCGTTGCAATATCCTATTTTGGATGTTAGAGGAAGCCTATTCCCTCGGTCACTCTTCAGGTAGGAGGGTACCTCAGGCCAACAAGGACAAAAAGCAAAGAGAAAACCGCACTGTAAGTTGCTATAAATTGTATTCTATTATTTGCTTATTTACTTGCATTTTATGACAGAGTTAAAACAGTTATCATTTCTTTAGTGATTTTCTAACAAATGCCATTAATCTATATTACATCACAGACAACTTCAACTTGCTAAACTGCCTTGATGATCTGGTTAGTTTTTAACTTAATAATAGAGGTTGAATGATAGGAATTTAAAATTTTTTAAAGATAAGAATTTAAGCAAAGCATCTAATAAGTGTCCTCTTGTGATTCCAAAAGTTCTGTAAGTCCAGAATCCTTGGGAATTTACCTGGAAATATTTTTTCTGTTCTTACATAGCTCTTCACAATTTTCAAGTTCAAAAATTTCTTTAACAGTAAATCCCAACATTTGCCCTTATTATTTGCTTTACTTCTGGTTTCACAAAAATCATTACTTTTAGTTCCTCACCTTGGTTTATCACATATCTAAAATACATTTGATAGAAAAAACAAACAAATAACTTTAAATTGTGCTTATATAGCCCATAATATATTAATACATCCAAAAGTAATTCATATTTAGGAACAATTCATGTTTTAAATAGCCACAGGATGACAATATACTAATACTATCATCATAATATTGGAGCCTGAAAGAAAATGCTTGTTGAATATAAAAGATCAATTTTCACTTTTCAGTATAATAAATTCTCCCTTGTTCTACAATTGCTTCACTTCCCACCTTACAGTAGAAGAAGTCCATTAGCTCCTCTCACGGCCACTATGATAAATTCGAAGTGCCTTGGGCTAGTTACAAGAATTCTGAATTCCAGTCTGTCCCAAACTCGGTTCTTCAATGACTAGCTAAACGGTCTAAAGACACCTCAAACTCAGTGTGCCCAAGATTGAACTCATCATCCTTTCTCCAAACATATTCTTTCTTCTTTAACCAGTATCTGGTTAATCATTATCCTGTGGCCAAAAATTTTGAGGCATTTTCAACTCAGATCCCTTTGAAAACCAACAATCCATCAGTCACAAAATTCTCTAGATCATCCTATATAATGTCTCTGAAAACTGCCTTTTCCTACTCATTCTAATGGTTGCTGCCTTAGTACAAAGCCACTTCCTCACTGCCTGTATTACTGCAAAAGCTCCCTAACTAAGCTCTGTTCCACAATTATATACCTTTTATAATTCACCATCTGTTTCCAAAATGTCTTTACTAATGATAACTTCAATTTTATAGAAGCTCACTGTTTCCAGAGCACTTTCAAATGTACCTCTTTGAATGCATCTGATCATGCTATTCCTCTCTTTAATACCTTTCATAAATCAATGTTTAATTTTTTCCCTCACCCAATTTTTGCATGTAGAGTAAAATATAATGTCCTTAGCATGGTATTCAAGGACCAAGACTTTGATCCTGCATATCTTGTTCTCCAGCCCCAGAAAACTACCCATAGCCATCTGTATCACTTCCCTAGGGCTGCTGCCACAAAGCACCACCTGGATAGATTAAAGCAACAGCCATTTATTATCTTATAGATCTGGAGGGCAGAGTCTGAAATTGAAGTGTGAGCAGAGACATGATCCCCTCTGAAGGTACTTGGGAAGGATCCTTCCTTGCCTCTTCCAGCTCTGGTAGCCCAGAGTGCCTTGGCATGCGGTAGCGTAATTCCAATCTCTGCCTCTGTGTTCACATGACATTCTCCCTGTGTGTCTTTACAACATCTTCCCTCTAGGCTAGTTTGTCTCTGTACCCAAATTTCCCCTTTTTATAAGGATACCAGTCATACTGGATTAGGACCCACACTAATGACTGAATTCTAACTTGACTACCTCTTTAAGACCCTATTTCTAAACAAGGACTCATTATGAGGTAAAGGGAGCTAGGACTCCAAGGTATCTCTTGGAGGAAAGTGAACGCAGTCCAACCCACAACATTATCTGAACAGGCCAAACTCTTATATCTCCTGCTCATTGTTTGTGCTGTTTTCCTGACCAGGATGCCCATCTTCCCTATGTATTCTCCTGAACCGTGCCCTCTCTCCTGTGCCACTAGTTCATCTGTCTTCCTTCCCACTCCTGAAGTAAGGTGATCAGGTTTCTATGGCGAAGGAGTTCACAGTATCATGATCTATGTGCCTGGTCCCCAAAACCATTGAGCACCTCCAGGGTTCCCAACATGGAGCAGAGACCCTCAGCGGGAGCAGAATATGGATGCATAGGCACAGGACGATGCTCTGAAATGTGGGGGGAGCAGAAATAGAGGCCATGAAAACATGTGTGTTATGTGTGGTGTGAGTATGTATGTGTGCACACATAGGATGATTAAATGACACAGAGTATTCAAGGAACACTGTGAGTATTGATAATAGTAACAGAGGCTAGAGAAGTCACAAAGTAAATGATATAAGACAAAAATAACAGAAATTACAGTAGCTTTTATGAATGGCTTATCACTTATTTCAAATTACTATACACTACAATGTGATCATGTTTGTCATTAAATGTGCTAGGCTATTTTTGTTGGAAGGTTTTTTAAAATCTGTTTTTCAATAGTATATATCTATATCTATATCTGCAGCTAGTATTTACATCTTTGGCTCATGTGACATGATTGTCAGCCCCTGAAAATTAAAATAATTGCAAGAATCATTGCTTAAAGGAAGGGAGCCCGGGATGAGATAAACTACCCATCAGCCCCTCCCTTTTTGTTTTTCTTCTTTTCTTCTCTCTGTCGTCCTTACACAGTTTGTAGCTCCCACTCCCTTCTTTGCTCTGGACCGGTCCTGCTCTGACGGTTCACCATCAAGGTTGGGTTGCAGTACAGAAAACTGAATTAAGAAGCAGGAGAGAGGTTCTCCAAATAGCCGGACTCCTTGCAGAGGCAATGAGGTGCAAGTGCTTGTCTCAGTCCAAGGAAGTCCCAGCAGGTAGGTCTGCTTTCTGCCTAACCTGAGAGGCACAGAAGCTCAGAAATGCCCTGATGTTTCAACCTCTGGGAGACAAACTAACTAGGCGGCAGGAGCACAACCCAACACAAAGGCTACTTTGAAGAATCCATTTCTTAGCTTTTGTTTATCCTTCCCACATTTAGATCTGCAGGCTTGGGGCTATGCTACTTGAAGAAAGACGTATACATAAATGCAATTGGTGTTAATATTAATATCAGCTATGGAGAAATGGAAAATACACACTAGGCAAAGAAGTTGGCTGCCAGTCAGGAGGCTTGATTTGTTTTCATTTGTGAATTCCATTTCTACCCCTAGTGCTGAGATATTAGGGACATTTGCAACAGCTGAAAATAAAAGCCTTGGCAAAAGATATTTGAATGCTACATTCTACTCCTTTTTTTTTTTTTTCATTTCATTATGGTTTTCATTACTTGGGACCTATCATGAGCCTTTAAAAAATGTGATGGATGAGAAAAAATGATTTGGGTAAATACAGAACTAAAATCAGCACACTGTTCATTTGCAATCAGGCATAAAGCTTCCATACATTCCTTTTCTTTCTTCACACTTTCAATGACTCTTTTAAATGTTTGGGGAGTTTTATGTAAAGTTTAAAGGCATACAGAAATGTTCATAAAATTCCCTTCCTTTCCTCAAAACTTTTCAACTCATTTCTGCTTTTCAAATAGGATTTTACAAATAAATACAAAAGAACCTAACATATTTCAAAATGATAACAAAACACACATACAACAATTTTAAATACTCTGACTGTTGAAAATTATTATACAAAGAAGGTATAATAATAGTTATACCACTAGAGACAATTGATGTTACTGTTAATATATTTCCTGACAGTTTTCTTCATATATAACAACATCTTTTGCAATTGGGATACTGTATACCCTTCTCTTTTTTTTATCATCTGTTTCTGTGATCTATCAGGCACATGGAAGGTTGTATAAAACAACTGTGCAGCTAACAAATAGATAAAAAGCGAAACTCTCATAACCACCACTGCACTGAAGCATCGCTGGGACTGCAGGAGCCCACAGTCAGCACTCCTTTGTGCTGAGGCTTTCTCACCAAGCAACTCTGGCCTGGAATTTTATTGCCCAGGTTCTTGACCATAGGGAGAAAAGAGCATATTTTTTTTTTTTTCAGGAAAAACTTGTTTATTTCTCCATATAAGATCACAGAATTTTTTAAGAAGAAATGTCTTTCAATTACTTTAAGCATTTGTGTTCCTTTTAAAAAATTTTTATTTTTAATTATTATGGGTACATTATAGTTGCACATATTTATGGGACGCATGTGATGTTTTGATACAAGCACACAATGTGTAATGATCAAATCAGGGTAATTGGGGTCCCCTCGATCATTTGTCATTTCTTTGTGTTAGGAACATTCTAATTCCACTCTTTTAGTTACTTAAAAATATACAATAAATTATTGTTAACGACAGTCACCCTATTGTGCTAATGAATATTAGATCTTATTCATTCTATCCGACTGTATTTTTGTACCCATTAACCACCCCTACTTTATTTCCCCTGCCAATCTACACTTCCCAGCCTCTGGAAACCATCATTCCACTCTCTATCTCCATGAGTTCAATGTTTTTTTTAGCTCCCACATGAGTGGGAACATGCAATATTTGTCTTTCTATGCCTGGCTTATTTCACTTAATGTCCTCCAGTTCCATCCACATTGTTGCTAATGACAGGATTTCATTCCTTTTTATGACTGAATAAAATTACATTGTATATATGTACCAGATTTTCTTTATCCATTCATCCATTGATGGACACTTAGGTAGATTCCGTATCTTGGCTACTGTGAACAATGCTGCTTCCTTTCTTTCAGATATATACACAGCAGTGGGATTGCTGGATCATACAGCAGTTCTATTCATTGTTTTCTGAGGAACCTCCAACTGTTATCCATAGTGGTTAACTAATTTACATTCCCGCGGGGAGTTAGCTAAGCTCCCAGCAAAAAATCGGGTCCCTTAGGTACAGGTTGTCGCAAAGGATTTCACATGGCGGATAGGTTGTCAGGGGTAACAGATTTACATAATAACAGGTAGTTCATTTTAGGTTACAAGTATTTCAAAAGGCTTCTATAGACCCCTTAACTAACTCCGGTTACAAAAACTTTCAAGGACAAACTTCTAAGTTCTAAGACAAAGCTATCACTTAACAGAAGGGTTAAACAGAGATATAGTGGCTCCATATTTCTTTATGTAGTTATTGCAGATAGAGACAGGTCATCAGAAGTCAAGCAGGAACTCTCCCTTGGGCTGTTTTTAGCTGGAGGTATCTGTCTCTCAGGTGGACACTCTTTGATCAGCTCTCATCCCGTGGTTCCATGCGGACCTTGCTTTATCCTTCAAAGTAGGCGAGAACCACAGGTTTGAGACTGCAGCGTCACCTTGGAAAGCGGCTGCTACTGACTTTGGGACACGCTGCTGAGGTAGAGCAACTTTCAATATGCAAACTAACATGTTCACATATTCTTTCAGGGCAAAGCCCTGCAGAACTCCTGACATCATTTCTGTCTCTAATATAGCAATATTAATTTATGGAGCAACAAAGTATAAAATAAATTATACAATTAAAACATCAAGTGATTTGGGGGGTAAATTTATTGCACTTTTTTTCCTGAAGTTAGTGAAGGTCAAACTGTACAAAGACTTTTGGGACATGCTCTATACATACAGAGACACACACACACGCACCCTCCTTGTCAAATAAGTCCAGTTTTTTTGAAATCCAAAAAAATAATCTTTTTCTCCCTTTATTTCCATCTTTCATTCATAATACTGACTACACTTTTTCATCCCTGCCTAAGCGAAGTCAAGTTTTCATTAAATAAATATTTACTTCTGGAATCCAGGAGGCACAAACAACTGTAATTTGGTGAGCTCTGCCCTTCACCTCATAATGCAGTTTAAGCATTAAGTCCTACATAGTTCAAGAGCTATATGGAGAGATTTCTCTACCCCCAACCACTGTAATTGCCAAGGGATTCCTGGAACCAATCAGATACTTTGGGTCATAACTGCTCAGACAGACTATGCTCCTTAGCAAAGCATTCCTGAATGTCTACCCTCCCAAAATTTCTGATATGAATTAATGATTTTTTGAAAAGATGGTCACAGTACAGCTTTT
>RJWJ010030759.1:0-19684 GCA_004363605.1 Indri indri | reverse complement strand
GGATTTTCTTATTTTTCTTAAATAAAAATATATAAAACTCAGGAAATCAGCAAGAAAAAATCAAACAACCCCATTAAAAAGTGGGCAAAGGACATGACCGGAAACTTTTCAAAAGAAGATAGACTAATGGCCAATAAACATATGAAAAAAAAGATGAATTTTTCAATTTTTCAAATGCAAAGAAAAAAATTGACTAATAGATTAAAGACACAGAACATGCATAAGGCCACTCATTAAAAGAGAGATTTCAGTTTCTACTTAATAGTCAATAGCCTTTTGATGTTCCTTCAGTTTAGTTAACTGGTGGCATATTCCTGTCTGCCTTCGCATTTATAACAAGGCTTATTTATACTGATCCATTTTAAGAGAGGACTGGTCTCCAGAATATTCAGATAAATCTGTTTTTCTTGGCACTAATGGCATATTTTCCAGATGCAAATTAGAGGGACCAGTTCTCAATAATTGTCTGTTGTTCCAAAACACATAGAAGCACTGAGAATGCCATCTCCATCATACTTATGCATACTTCCATTAACAAGTGCCCAGCTGAAGACATTCCTACTGAGAAAATGAACCCTTTCAATCATCTTCCCTTCACCTTACACTGATGTATAAGTGATGATTTCACTCTTCAGGTTCAGAAGATTCTGAACCCTTTATATTCAAAGGCATCAGAACAAAAGGCATTTAAAGTCATCATAAAATCTCTGGCTATGTTGACCGATGAGACATCTTCCCAGTGAGGTAAACCCTTGGTTGGAAGAGCACATCTTTGTACATGATTCCAGGAAATAGAAAGACCTCTACTACATGGAAGGTGTAAGTGAGGGCTTTGCCACCAACTGAATAGCCTAGGCCAGTAGTTGTTAATTGGAGATGATTTTGGCCCCCAGGCAACATTTGGCAATGTCTGGGGACATATTGATTGTCACATCATGGGTGGGGGTTGTGCTATTGGCATCTAATGGGTAGAGGCCATGGATGTTGCTAAACACTACAATTCACAGGACAACCTCTTGAAACAAGGAATTTTCCAGCCCAAAATTTGAGAAACCCTAACCTGGAGGGTCAAGGAGATGCAAACTGGTGGTATCAAGGGCCTGACAAGGTGGGAGCACAGCTCTCTTACAAGCTGAAAATGCCCACACATGGAGCAACAGCAAAAGTTATAGCCAATTCCAGCTAATGTGGAATAACTAGGAGTAGATTTATCCTCATTACACAACTAGAAAACTGGACAAATATATAAAAACCAACATTTGCATGACATCAGACAACAGGAGCTAAGGACTATCATCACTGAGAGAAAGAAACAACTGAGGTGAGCCTTACTATTGCCCCAGCTCACTGCTGGAGGTGTTTTCTAGGCTGCAGCACGGGGGGTGGGAGGAGACAGAGTCGAGGATGCAATGAGGCCAGGGCCATTAGAGTTTATGGAGACGTAGAATGACGCTATACAGAAAGGGTCCTGAGTCTGGCTGAGTACTGATCTACATATGCTTGAGGGGAAACTGCCTAAGACTGGAGAAGTACCAGACAGGAGTACACAGAACAATTCCCAGGGCTCACACAGGGCTGGGTATAGTTTTTGTTCCCACTAGCTAGAGTGGAAAGAGCTCTTAATACATGTGACAATGAATAAAATCCTCAGAAGCACATTGACTTAATAGTGGGGCCAAATTAGCCCTAGACTAAAGGCTGCTCTGGACCAGCTCTAACAAAATTTAAAAGCAAGACTCAAAAGGATCAACTGGATTCTCAAGGATTTAACACATGCCAAAACAAAATCCAATAATACTTGAAGGAAAACTGCAAAATCCAGCAACCAACAACATAAAAACACAATATCCAACATTCAATCAAAACTTACCAGACATGCAAATAAGCAGGAAAGTATGATCTATAACCATAAGAAAAATCAATCCATAAAAAAAACCCTGGAAATCATAGAGGTGATAGAAATAAGAGGAAAGGACATTAAAACATCTTTTACAGGTATGTTCTATATGTTCAAGAAGGTGGAAGAAAACATGGTCAACATAAGGAAAGAAAAGGAAGACATACAATTTTGAGAGTGTTGATTTACTCCTTCATTCCAGCATTTAGGAACGAGGTGCCATGCTAGGCTTTGGGATAGCAGAGATGAATAAGTCACAGCCCCTGCTCTCCATCAGTTCACCATTTAGTAGAAAAGGTAGATGCTGAAACCATTAAATATGATAGAATGTGATGAACGCCAGTGGAGTTTTGGGCAAAGTGCTGGAGGAACACAGAAAAGTGGGGTGTAACGACCTATGGCAGGGGGTAGGGTTAGGATCCTTTATCCTTGGGACAAATAATAATAGCCAACTTCATGCAGCAACAAAAAAATTGCCAAATATTTATTACATGCCAAGAATTGTTAGGAGCTTACAAACAAAATGGAGAAATAAAAACAAAAATGAACCCATCTGTCCTGAAGGTGACATTTATTGACCATTAGAAACTTTATATCATTTTGTCTTCATCATACCTCTGCAGGTACCATTATCACCCACTCTGGGAGGTCAATTAATATTCCCTAATTCTTTACTTCTCTCTGTATCCGTTCCCTTTGACTTGTGACTTTGCAATTCTCTCCACTAAAGAGTCAGAACTGATTTCCCTGTGCCATCACTTTTTGTTTTGCCATACGACTTGCTTTGGCTGATGAAATGTTAGCTGATGTGATGTGATGTGACCAGAGATTTGGAAAATGCTTGTGCGTTTGGACTTGCTATCTTGTGCATGTGCCATTACCATGAGAAGAACATGCCTGTAAGCAGGAAGAGGGTGAGACACAAATGGCACAGAAGCATCCCGACTAACCCACGGAGCTTCAGTGAGAAGTAAGGTCACCGAATGGAGCCAGTCTAGATCAGCTGGGCCCCAGCCAACCCACAGATGTATAACCCAGCACAGGCTTAGTGCTGCGTGCCACAGACACTTTGTGCTTGTTTGCTAAGCAGCAAAATCTGACTGCTATGACCATCAGATGAAGGAAGGGATGGAGGTTAAGTAACACAGCTAGAGTGATACTCCTGGAGGCGGGATTTGAATTTACATCTGCCTCATTCCAGAGCCAGTGATTTTACACATTACTGCTTTCCAGAAACCTCCCTCCTGGGAATCTTCCCTAAGACAGTAGTTCCTAAAAAGATTATATGCACATATATATTTCCTGAAGTTTTGCTTATAACTTAAAAAAAATGAAAATTCCCTGAAAGTCCCCAGAGTGAGAAAAGCAGTTAAGCAAAGTATAATATACCATCTTGTAGTAATAGCTTGTGCTTGTTAAAATGACAATTATGAAAAACATGTAACATTAGATAGAAGTCAATAGTCTAACACTAATCTTCAAAACCAAAATATATTTTGTAGGCCAACTAAAAAGTAAAATTGTGTGCACAGATATGCAGATGTATGTATATGTCTGCATACATATATGCAAATAGATAAGAGCAGCAGAAAAGCGATTTATAAAATGAAATCAATTTCATAGTCATGGGATTAGAAACGATGTATTTTGGTCTTTAAATTTTCCATTAGAGTTGTTATAATAAAAACAGTGATTAAACTGACACACACACAGGTCTGGTGTCATTCCTAATCCACTCAAAGGGCTTACACAGCCACCCACTGCCTCATCCACACTGAGCTTCAGGCAGCCTGGGTGTCCCCGAGATCCTTTCCCCCATCCCTTTAGCAATGGATGTCAGAGCATCTTTGCCATCACGAGCCTCAAGTAAGGGCTGCCACGGCTTACACTTGGCCCTAATGAAGGGAGAGAAAAGTCCCTCAATCCCCAAAGGCCTGCATCTGTCAGCCAGGACACATTTCTCCAGTAATAAGGTCTTTCAAATCAAAGCTGGAGCCAATTCTTCTGTCTCACGGTAAACTTGGGTCAAGAAGGAGGAGGGCATCTGGACGATCGGCCTCCTCCCCTCAGCCTTTCCAGAATTCATACGTAGCCTGTATTAGAGCACCCACACGCGCCACTGCTCTCTGCTGGGTGTGTTGCATGCATTATCCCATTTAATCTCTCAGTAATGTTATTATCCCATTTTCCAGGTGACAGAGCCAAGTCTTAGAGAAGTTAGTTATTTGCACTGTTAAGTGGCCTTGGGTAGTATTGGGTTAATCAAGTAGACAAGTTAATACTGTTGTCTCCCTCCTGGACAGTCAAATATTAATTCCCTGGTGACTCCAGCTGGAAATCTTTGAGTGCCTTGAAGGTGGGTTAGAGCTATGGTCCCCAAACCTCAGGCCGTGGCCCAGTACCGGTCTGTGGCCTGTTAGGAAATGGGCCACATATCATATCACTGCCTGAGCTCCACGCTGCCTCCCTCCCACCCATGACACCCCACCTGCCCACCTGAGGTCCATGAAAAAATTGTCTTCCATGAAACCGGTCCCTGCTGCCAAAAAGGTTGGGGACCACTGGGTTAGAGAAAATACGGTATTCGGGGCCTATAGGAAGGACCTTCTTCCTTGGTCCTGGCCATTTCTAGCTCTTTACTGAGCCATGACCACAGAGGCTTCCTTAATCCACCCTTGAATCCATCCTCCTCTCAGCAGCCGGAGCGGTTTCCTTAAAAGCTTGTCTGATTGCAGAGTTCTTGCTTGCAAGCCTTCATGCCTCCCCAGCGCCTTTCAGTTGAACTTGAGAAAGCCTCAGCGTGACGCACAGGGTCTATCTATGTTGGCTCTGCCATGTCTTTAGCATCACATCCACTGCTCTGCAACTTAAAGTTTGCCCTTCAAATCATCCAGGGCTACTTACAGATCCCCCAATATGCCAACTCTGATTTTAGGCCTTTGCCTGAAGGTCCTCAGGTGGACCAGGGAGGTTCCTGTTCATCTCTCAAATGGCAAATATGGTTATTCACTCCTAGAGAGAGGGAGAAAGGCATCCCTCTCTAGGGAGCTTCTTTGTGCTGTAATACTCTGCTATAAACTTTATCCCATAAGATAACGAGCACTGCTTTTCTCTGGCTACCGTAATGACCTTTACATCTCTATTTCCCCTCCTAGATTGTGACTCTTGAGGACAAGGATATTTTTCCCTGGATTCATCCTTGTATTCCCAGGAACTGCACACACACAGCACTGAGTAAGAAGTAAGTCAATGCTTGCCAAATGGAACTTAATTTAATTACACCCTCCATTTAAAGTGGAGAAGAGGACCTAAGCATTTGTTGAGTTATACCAGGCACTGGGTTAGGTAGGCACTTTACCATGTCATTACCTCTGTTGTCTCATTTAATCCTCACAATAACTGTGTAAGGTGAGTGTGATCGTCCCCCTTTGCAGATGGCAACGGCGAGGTTCAGGAGGGTTCGATGACTTGCCCGTGGTCATGCGGTCAGTAAGCAATGGAGCCGGGGTTCACTGTCATGTCGGTTTGGCTCCAAAGCCAGCACTCTGGTCCTCTCCCGGAATCATGCTGCCCCCCTCTCTACAGAGCGGTGCACATCCCTGCACATGCTGGATGAGCCCAGTCTTTCCACATAGTCTTCACCTGAAGAGCGGGTCCCTGCCGCAGCCGTCCCAATTTCCATTCTGCCTCTGCGGGTGGCTCCTGCGAAAGCGCAGCCCTGCACTCTGCTTCCCGGCAAGCTCCGGCTCAGGCTCCAGGGGTTTCCCATGCAACGGACGCCTCTGAGGGTCTCGCTGAACACCAGGCACAAGGACACAGGCTGGCCTTTCACGAGAAGAGTGAGCTTGCCAGGGCGGGAAACATCTCATCCACCGAGGGCACTGGGAGGGACTCTGAGGGGCTGAGCAGCTCCGAAATGCAAACCCAGTAAAAAGGGGATTCGTGCAAATCTGGGACTTTTCTACCTTGCTTCTCAAGCAAGGTTCTTTCAGCTTCTGCCCATTATCCAGTTTCAAAGCTACTTCCCCGTTTTTAGGTATTGGCGACAGTACCACCCCTTTCCTGGTACCAAAATCCGTTGTTTCTTTCCTAGGGCTGCTGTAATGAATTACCACAAACATGGTGGATTAAAACAAGAGAAATTTATTCTTCCACAGTTCTGGAGAGCAAAAGTCTGAAACCAAGATGTTGGCAGAACTGTGCCCCCTCTGGAGGCTCCAGGGGAGAATCCTTCCTGCCCCTTCCAGCTCCTGGTGGCTCTGGGTGTCACTTGGCTTGTGGCAGCATCACTCCGATCTCTGCCTCTGTCTTCCCGTGGCCTCTCCCTTGTGTCCCCATGTGTCTCAGATCTCTTCCTCCTTTCTCTTATAAGGACACCAGTCATTGGACTTAAGGCACACTCTAAATCCGGGATGATCTCATCCCAAGATCCTGAAATATATCTGCAAAGACCATATTTCTGAATAAGGTCACACACATGGACACTGGGTGTTAAGACTTGGATATATCTTTTTGGTGGAAACTACTTATTCCATTATAATACCCTTTGTTCTTTTTAATTTTTCAAAAACCAAAAGATAAAAAATTTAGCATTAATAACTTTCTGCCTGCATCTCAAAATGTTTTTTTGGCCTTGTTAATGGCCCATATTGCACTGGTGGAATCGCGGTAGCCCACTACAGGAGGAAGGAAAAGTGCTGAGGTAGACTCAGACGTGGTTACAAACGTCTGTCGGCCAAAGAATCGCGCATGTTTAAAAATGGGACAGTCATTGGGGTGCACATTTGTATTTCTCTTTACTATCTCTTAACCACCATTAGGTAGTGGCTGGATCTGGAGTCTGAGAGATTCACGTTCAGATCTTGACTTTGCACATCTTTGCTGTGTGTCTTTCAGCAAGTTGCTCAATATCGCCAAGCATGTTTCCTCGTTCATAAAATGGAGCTGAAAATAATAGCAAAACATGCCTTTCCCACCTTCCAGAGTTGTTGTGGGGTAAAATTGTGTACATGTAGGCCCTGTGCAGATACCTGTGGCTATCTTGAGAGATTCTTGCGGAGTCCTGGTTTACCAGATTAGGTCTTTCAAGGTATGGTAACCATTCACATACTGGAAGGTCAAATATGGGAAGAGCTTAAATTCCAGTGGCGTCCTTTCCTCAGGGCCTGGTTAAATAAGCTGTCATGTTAGGCATCAATGATGGGGAAAGAATCTGAGAGGCTCAGCTAGCTGCCTGCCATCTTGTCTTCACTGATCCCGCTTCACGGCACTGTAGGTGTCACAGCAAATACTCGCTCCTCCCTTTAGAATCTTAGCAGTACATGCAAAGTATGCTCAAATACTGCTTGATAACGCACAGTAAACGTATATGTACCTCTAGTAAGATTATTCCCTATTTCATCATATAAATTATGTGTTTATTCTCTACAGAGCCCTCTTTCTTCCTTTCCACTAGTTTTAGTATTCACTCAACAAACGTATGCTGATCACCCGCACTGGGTCAAGCCTTGGGCTAGTGCTGGTGCTACAGGTCATGGGAGGCAAGGACTCTGCCCTTTTGAATATGATGATCTAGTAAAACAAAAAAAAAAAGGCCTAAATAATCAAGTATACCAGGATATGTGCCATGATGGAAGCAAGGAAAGCTTCTATGGGTGGGGGGAGGGTAGTCCAGGCAGCAAGAACAGCTAGGGCAGAGTTTCACCTAAGTGGGGAAAATGAGGGCTTTCTAAAAAAGATAATAGAATTTTTTTAACGAAGTAATTTGATTTAAAAAAGAATTTTGGGGTTTTAAGTGGTCCATAAATTAAACAGTAGCAATTCGTGGGCTTTTGCTTTTTGGTTTTTCAAATTGAGTATATTGCCTTTTTATCCACTTAGGAATGCTCTCAGGTTTTGGTTGCTGGGACCTGAATCTCACATTGTCTCAGGAGTGGAACGTTGGTGTGTGGTTTGGGGCATCTGCTCAGCTGTCCTCATTAGCTAATGTGAGAATGGACCACGTGCCGGGTGGAGGATGCGAGGCGCGAAGCAGCGTGAGGCAGGGCTTAGAGTAGCCAGGGCCCAAGCTGGAGGGCCAAAGGGAAGGGTTTCGATTTGGACCCTCAGCCCACAGGGATCCAGAGGGTTGTAAACAGCACAGTGACCACACCAGACATGCCCCAGCCCTCTGAGACACTACGTTAAGGAATGCTACCCACAGGAAACACAGCATGGCCGTTATCTGAGTTGTGAGTTGAGAAAACGGGATCCCAGGAAAGGGCTTGGCACCTAGGGAACCCCTGCAGCAATTCCCCTAACATGTGTTGGAATGAAAACGTCTACCTGTCTCGGTGGCCCTCTCCACGGTGCCCCGAGAGCAAGGAGGTAAAAGGAAAACCTCCAATGGCTCATTTCCTAATAAAACAGGGCATAACTCATAAAAATATCTGAAAATCAAGATAAGAAACAAGCATATTCCAGACCCATACAGGAACATCTGCCAGCAAACATACTGTTTTAAAGATGGCTTTAGCAACCAACCACCAACTAAATTGAAATGAAGTGGTTTATAGCTTTCGCTGGTCTCTGCTCTGGTGGTGACACCAACGGTGGAGATTATAAGAGAATAGATGGGTAGATTTGACAAACTAAAATGTAATACTCCCACATATCAAAAAGAATCTGCAGAAACAAAATTAAAAGGCAAATCCAGAGAAGAGGAATTTTTATGCACAAAGCTGTCTTTAATCATTTTATTTATTCTCAGGAAAAATTGGAGACAACCTAATAATGCAACAATCAATTTTTAAAAGGCAGTTATCAAGACTGGTGAATGTGGGAAGTGCTCACAGATGCATAACTGAGGAATAAAAAGAGACCATGACATTTTGAACATATATTATAATTTTATCTATGTAGTAATAAAAATGCCATACATAAAAAAAAAATCTAGAAAAAGATTTTGAGCATGTTTGTTCCTCTTTATTCCCTTGGGGAAATGTTATCAACCAGAAGCCAGTGGAAATATTTTCAGACAAAATCCATCTGTTTGAGTTTCATCTTGCTTTTGGAGTCATCCCTCAGCTCGGTTCGGGAAAAACCATCTACAGAAATAAGCATGTTTTTAGTCAGAGTGACATGGATCTCTTTTCTTTTCTTTTGGGGGCCAATAATATTAATAGATGCAGCTGCTAGAGCTCCCAGCTGGGAATCCTGGAGTGACACAGGCCCTGGTGGCTGTTTCTCTGTCCTCTCTAGTACCTGCTGCAGCCCCACGTTCTGCTCTGTGAGGAGGGGGCGGGGAACCGGGGGGTTGGAGAGGGTGGCATTGCATTCATGCAAAAGGTGTCCCCTGCAGTTTCCCAGAGGGACCTGACCAGGACTTGCTCAGTTCCTTGTCTCCATGAGAATGTAGCACAAAGCAGGCCCTCCATAAATGCCAACAGATCGTGTGTTTAACCAGGATCCCGGTGTAAGCCAAATAAATGCCACACAGAAGTCAGAGTTTATTCTAAAGGCCAAGGAAGAAAAAACACTCCGTGAAGCTCTTTTGTGTGTTTCTGGGAGGAAAAAGTCACTTTTGCAAATGCTTAGAGCCCTTGCCTACCTCTTTCTCTGCGTGGTGCGGGGAACCTAAAAAGATCCTATTCCTTTCTGGGTCCGCGGCCTTGTCACGTGAGTGAGGCGGAAGATGCGAGGCTGAGGAAGGTGCCCCAGCCCCTGGGGACTGCCAACACAAGTGGCAGACATGTCCTGACACTCTATGTGCCCATGGGGAGCAGGGCGGTGGGAGTAAACTGCTTGTACCAAGGCAAGAGGCTGAAGAATAGCAGAATCGAAGTTCCTGACGGAGTGAGTTGGAGATAAGAATGAACACGAGCCTCTGTGATTTTCTGCCGAGGCCCTGCTGTAAGAGGCTCCTTGTCACTTGCTTCTGGAAAAAGAGCCCTCTGGGTGCACCGATGCGATTTACAGCTAGGCTGCCTCCATCGTTGCTGACACTGATGCGGGCAGTGGGTGTCAAAGGAGGAATGCAGAACAGACTTGCTCTCAAGAAGCTGCCAGTCTACAGAGGCATCTTGGGCCTCCTGGGCATGCAGAGACCTGAATTCAAATCTCAGCTTGGCCTCTGGCCAACCACATAACCTCACCTCCTACCCTGACCTCTTTGCATTATCTACAGCAGTGACACATTTGGGAATTCTACTCCCCAGAGCTGCCATTGGCATCGATTAGCAGAGTGCTTTCACAACCTGAAACCTTCCTCTGGTATCACTAAGACCCACGAGGACAATCACCCAGCTTCCCACCGAGCATGTCAGAGTCTCCACTGCAGCACTCAAGGAAAGGAAAATACTGGGCTCAGAGGGCTTCGGGAACCACAGACTGACAGTGGCCCTGTGGCCTGCAGTCATTTCACCAGGGGCTAAGTGTCCATCAAGCCTGGAAGGTCAGGGCTGTGATTAGCTGCCCTCCCAATATCCTCCCAATGTGACCAACTATATCTGCATATGCAGCAAGTCTGAACCCAGTTCATAAAATCTAGATTTGCAAGAAATGTAACTTCATTTCACTACAACTCAAATTCTATTTGAAGCTCCATTCCACTTGCAGGCAGAAAATGTAATCTTAGTAAATTCTGGGTAATCTTAGCATTTCAGGTTTAAACTGGAACAGCTCGGGATTTTCCCCGTCCCCTCCTTTTTCCCAGAAGTAACAGCATAGTTCGTGGAGCCTCGTACAGGATCATTAGTCCCAGGTAGGTGAAAGGGAAGAGCTCATACTCTCCAGTCCCCGTTTCTAGGTGGAGGAACATCTGCACAGTAGTACCCCTTCGTGCCTCTGTGACTCATCTAAGAGAAGGAGCTAGGCCTGCCTCTCTGGGTGTTTCCCTCTCTTGAGGTCTGTCTGCAGAAAGCCCCATTCCCCTCTGCCCCTCCCAAGGAAGGGCTGCAGTTGGCCTGCGCATCAATTAGTCGTGGAACCCTGGCATGCAGGACGTACTGGCACAGGCCCACTGTTTCCACCGAACTCAGTGATGTGACATCCTCCCATCTTGCCTTTCTCAATTATTAATCTAAAGATGATACTTGGATTTATGACTGCTGGACTTCTGCCTCTATCTCTCAATTTTTTCTGAACTTGGGTAATGAATAGCACCCGCTATTTGTGAGCCCCCCGAATCCTTATGCGTGGTGTCTGCCCGCGTAGGCATCTGCTGCTGTGTCTGCATGCCTCTCCGCTCCCCAGCCCAGGGTCCCAGCCAGTGTCAGCTGATGCAAACCCCCTCACGACTACAAGTCTGCCAGTGCCTGTTCTCTTGGCTAACTCCCTTCTCGAGAACAGGGGGAAGTGCATATTCCTGCCCTCACCCCTCCGAAAATATGCAGGCCCTCCCTGACCCTGACAGCCCACCCTTCCTTACCGCTCCCAAGCCATGATGGTGCAAGGATATTGCCCCCTAGGCTTCCCTCTGCACCTGCACCCCTAAATTCCCCTGGGAATTGTGTTACCTCGTAGACCACTCTGTAGTCGTTTCCTGGGGCTGCTGTAACAAACTGCCACAAACAGGGCGGCTTATAGTAACAGAAATGTATGCAATTCTGGAGGCTGGAAGTCTGAAATAGAAGTGTCGGCAGGGAGATCTATCGGTAGCGGGAGCTGAGAGCGGACCCCAGAGAGCCCTGTGAAGCCCTACCGCCGCAGCCGCCAGCCTAGTTACCATCACACATCGAGAGGAGCCACAGCAGCTGGCCCCAGTCACCGTCACCATCACCGTAACCATAAGCAGAGAGGCCGAGACCCAGCAGCCGCCCACTCCATGGGCAGCAGCGCAGGAAGCGGTGGCCCCAGGGCCTCACATCGCCGCCGGCACGTGCCGGTGGCAGGGACAAAAAGGTCATGACAAGGAAGGTCTCGGGGACAGTAAAATGGTTCAATGTAAGAAACAGATATGGTTTTATCAACAGGAATGACACCAAGGAAGATGTATTTGCACACCAGACCGCCGTAAAGAAGAATAACCCAGGGAAGCACCTTCGCAGTGTAGGAGATGGAGAAACCGTGGAGTTTGATGGTGTTGAAGGAGAGAAGGACGGGAGGCAGCAAATGTCACAGGCCCTGGTGGAATTCCAGTTCAAGGCAGTAAGTATGCCGCAGACCGCAACCATTACAGACGCTATCCACGTCGCGGGGGTCCTCCACGCAATCACCAGCAGAATTATCAGCACGGTGAGAGTGGGGAAGAGAATGAGGGATCGGAGAGTGCTCCTGAAGGCCAGGCCCGACAACGCGGCCCTACCGCAGGCCAAGGCTCCCACCTTACTACACGCAGAGACCCTATGGGCGTCAACCACAGGGTCCAACCCTCCTGTGCAGGGAGGAGTGATGGAGGGTGCAGACAGCCAGGGTGCAGGAGCACAAGGTAGACCACCAGTAAGACAGAATATGTATGGGGGTTATAGACCACGATTCCGCAGGGGCCCTCCTCCCAAAGACAGCCCAGAAAGGACAGCAATGAAGAGGATAAAGAGAATCAAGATGAGACCCAAGGTCAGCAGCCACCTCGACGTCGGTACCGCGGCAACTTCAATTACCGACGCAGACGCCCAGAAAACCCTAAAGCACAAGATGGCAAAGAGACAAAAGCAGCCGATCCACCAGCTGAGAATTCTTCAGCTCCCGAGGCTGAGCAGGGCAGAGCTGAGTAAATGCCGGCTGACCATCTCTACCATGATCCAGTTAGTCATCCAACAAGAAGGAATGAATATGAAATTGCAGCAATAAATGAACGAAAGATTGGAGCTAAGGACCTTAGGTGCTTGCTTTTTGCCCATTGACCAGGGAACTAGAACTATCTGCATTAACTATGCAGCATGGGGTTTTTATTATTTTTACCTAAAGACGTCTTTTTTGGTAATAAAAAATGTGTTTTTTTAAAAAGCCTGTTTTTTCTCAATACACCTTTAAAGGTTTTTAAATTGTTTCATATCTGGTCAAGTTGAGATTTTTAAGAACTTCATTTTTAATTTGTAATAAAAGTTTACAACTTGAGTTTTTCAAAAAAGTCAACAAACTGCAAGCACCTGTTAATAAAGGTCTTAAATAAAAAAAAAAAAAAAGAAGAAGTGTCAGCAGGGCCATGCTTTCTGAATGTGCTGGGGGAGGATCCTTGCAGGCCTCTCCTAGCCTCTGCTGGTGGTGACAATTCTTGGGGTTCCTTCACTTATAAATGTATTGTTTCATTCTCTGCCTTTGTCTTCCTGTGGCTTTTTCCCTGTGTTTCTATGTCTCTGTGTCCAAATCTACTCTTCTTGTAGGAACCCCAATCATTGGATTAGGGTACGACCTCATCTTAACTTGATTACGTCTACAATGACCCTATTTCTAAATAAGGTCACATTCACAGGGAGTAAGAGTTAGGACTTTGCCATATCTTTTGGGGAGACACAATTCAACTCATATCACAGTCCCTTCCTTGCAGTATGTGTTTTAGGATTACATCACATCTCTCTGTCTCTCTCCCCGCCTCCACCCCTGCACTGCCCCAAACTCTTCTTTCTCCTGCAAACCAAAAATATTTTAAACTTTTCTCGGGTGGGAAAAGCACTGTCTCTGGTGAGTATTCTACCAAATCTTCTTCCCTTAGGTGTGGACGGCAGTTTTGCATTTCTTTGTTTTATTTAAAAGCCAGGAATCTGTTGCCTTTGTCTTCTG
Source organism: Indri indri (assembly GCA_004363605.1). NCBI lineage: Eukaryota > Metazoa > Chordata > Mammalia > Primates > Indriidae > Indri > Indri indri. The sequence continues at coordinate 6,090 of RJWJ010030759.1, read as the reverse complement.
GCTTCTGGGCTGCCCCCTCCTGGCGGCAGCAGATGCCTCCTGCCTGGCGGCAGGAGTGAGAGGGGCCCTGCAGAAATGGGCAGGGAGGCAAACACATATTTCTCACTACAGTCCTGGCACGCATGTCTCCTTCAGAATAGTTTTTGAGTCTTTCTTGATTTTCACTAGTTTTCCAGCCTTCTGCCACCATTGGGATCTTCTGGCTCCGAAAATTCCCATAAAGAGAGGGAGTAAAAGACGCGAGGCCATGCCACCTTTGCAGAACTGGCCCTCCTGCCCCTTGTAAAGGCTTTGCAGTCTGCTGGCAAGAAAGCGGGCACTGCTGCAGCACACCTCCACCCCAAGACCTCAGTGCCCACCGACGGGGTGGCTGCAGAGGAGAGAAGAGCCAGCCTGACTGGAGAGTGTCTGTCCCCAGTGGAGCCTGAGATCCCATTTTAGAGGCTTGTTTTGAGGGATTTGGTCCACGGCTCCGAGACTCCTTTAAAATATAGACACCAGCGGGAGCCACACGAACCTTAACGGTGGTTATATCAGTATTTTTCAGTGCTTCCAAACGCAGGTCCTCTCTTGACAAACATAAAACGTTCATGGCCTTCTTTAGAGTTATTTCGAATTTCAAAATAAATAGGAAATCATGCTGAAAAACAGCAAAGCAATATTGTTTTCATTGCTTCTTCAATCCACACCTCCTCCCCACGCCCTGGGGAGTCTAATCCTCCCCACCAGGGGACGCAGCGCCCCTCTCCCAGCCCAGTGATGCGCACTGCTTTGGGGGCTTTAAAATCCTGATTGTCCCCTTCAGATTTAGAGAACAAGGTCTTGAGAGAATGGGTCCCAGACAGATAAATTTGGGGGGTTGGAGATGGAGGGTGTGGGGAACTGGCCGGGAGGAGTTCTTACAGGGAAGAGCAGATCATGCAAAAACGCCACAGCAGAGATGTCCCGGCAGTAAGGAAACGCCCTGGTCTTGATGGGGCCTTGGGGCAGAAGGCGGGTAAGGGAGGGTGGAGAAAACACTGGATGAGATGTCAAAAGACCCCGGTTCAAGCCCTGGGTCTGCTGTTCACAAGTCATGTGACTGTGGCCAAATCCCCTAACAAAACTGTTATCATAAGTAGCACCAGGCTGACAGCTCACAAGTCCGTGGGGATTAGAGGAGCTAACTCTATATCAAATTGCTCACCCAGTGCTAATTTCCTACTCACCCCCTTCCTCATTCAGATGAGCCTGTTAATATTATATGATAACCATCCACTCACTGTCTGGAAGTGGGAGCCGGGCTGAATCCAGTTTAGAAACAGCCTGGTTCTCATGTCATTTCATCACTAACCTCCTCTCCAGACATGGCCGCTAACTCTGAGGCACGCTTGTCCCAAAGCCATTCCCTCCATCAGACTCTGGTGGCTTCAGGAGTCTCTGTTCATGAACACATTTGTTCCCCAGGAGTTAGCCCGATTCTGATGACAAGGGCCATTTCAGACTGAAGTGGTAGCAACGTTGCCATTGAATACCGGTCTGAATGCGCCTTAGCTTTGGAGGCTCACACTGCTGAGATATTCCAAGCTCTCCACCCAGACAGACAATAACAGACTGCTGCCTGCAAATATCGCCCCCTCCTTTTGGCAAAGCAGATGAAGTAGGTTCATTCAGAGAGAGAGAGAGAAAGGGATATTCTCTTGGGATGCTCATTACAAATACAGTTCTGAGGCGAAGGAAGGAGTTAAGCCTGTTGTTAACCTTTAGAAGCAGGAAAAAAAAAAAATAGATGGGAAATAAGGTTGAGCTCTCTAGTTAGTGGTTTTAAAAAAAATCTGTCAGATTTAATTAAATCATCGCAAGTGCCTTTTAAAGGGCTCTGTGTGGTTGTCCTGCATGGTTGGAGAAACTTGATCCAAGAGGCAGGCAGGGCTTTGGTAGCACGCCAACATCCGTTCTTTCCCAGGCAAAGAACACAAGTCGGCCCAGCGGTGCTCGTCATTACACAGACCCAGAAGGCCATAAATGCAGAGCTGGCGACGGGTCCTGAGGGTCAGCACTGTGTGGGAATTTTGCCAGAAAGTCCGATACTCACGTCTTCCCCCCCTGAACTGGTCTAGACTTCATCCGCGGTGCTGTCTGCGCATCCAGTTACTGAGTTCCTAAGACACAGCTTCCTTCTCCTCTCTATCCCCCACGGCACCAGGGAAGCAGTAAACAGGACTTCATTTCGTTCTCTCATTCAAGAGGCATCTGTTTAATGAGAAGTCTCCATAGGTAAAAATAATATCATATATATTATTATAGATGAAATAATACAGGTAAAAATGATGATAATAGCAACATTTATGAGCCAGGCACTGTTCTAAATACTTTACATATTTCCAAAATACAAAACAAACCAACAAGTAAATGCAAAAGTGTGTGTGCCATCAATTGTGCCATTCGTCAGAAAATCCTGGGCTCCTCCATGCTGAGCACATGGTTTGATTGGACTTTCTGGTCCCTTTGTGGTTAGAAGGGGTCATGTGACTCATTCTGGCCAATGAGTTTTGAGCAGAAGTGATGCATGTCACTTGCAGGCTAGGGTATTTAATTGCTGCTGTGGGACCCTCCAGTTCTCTCTCTTTTCCCCTGGCACAGTGACTGGCAATTTTGGGGATCAGAGTGCCCTACCAACCCATAAGAGTCATGCGGCATGAAATAAACCATGTTTGTTTTTAATTTTTAGTCACTATTATTTGAGTTATTGGTTAGTGCAGCCTGTTCTAAACTCTCTGATTAAATGTATGCATTCACAGGTTATTTCTGAAAAGATATACAAAAATTTGGCAACAGAAAGAGAACTAGAATTAGGGGAGAAGGATTTTATACTCTTTTTTTTATTTTTTTGGTACTGTGTGTTTTGTTTACCACGTCCATGATTGAATCCATTTCTCCCTCTCTACCCCTGAACTGAAGCAAACAAATGGATGAATGTATCCAGTAGGCACTATGTGCTAGGCATCATGCCAGGTAATTAGGAAACAAGTTTGAAGCTATTCTATTTTCCCAGCTAAGGGCCTGTTTGGCTGGTCCTCCCGATTTTTCTCTGGTTATCTATATCTTGCTTAAAAGGGTCCTCCCCCCACCCTGCATTGCTCCTCTTACATTCAGAGCCAGAGAAACCAAGAGAATAGTGCCAGAATCTTTCTGGCCAGGTCAGAGAGGTCTAATTGCGCCTCCCTATTGCCGTCATTGACGCCTAATTTGGAGTGAGCTTGGGCAAGGACGTGATGATTCTCGAGGCCTCTCAGCTTACTGCACAGACAAGCAACACTGCAGCCGGGTCACTCGAGGGGCCATTGGACTGAAGCCTGAAGCAGGCTGTGTCTTGAAAAGTCTTCTGAGTGAGCCCAGGTGACAGCCTCCTTTTGGGGGAATGGGGCCAGGGTACCAGTTAGGGTTCTTCCATCAGCAGCAGAAATCCAACTACAGTGGCTTAACACAATAGGGGTTATTGCCGCCCATAACAAGGGGCCCAGAGAGGCCACCCAGAGGACATACGGTAGCTAGTGATGTCATCGTGCCCGTCACCTCATGGCCATAAGATCACAGTGGCGTTACCTCATGTCTCCCATCAGCATTCCTGGCCAGAAAAAGAAGCCAAAAGGAAGCAAGAAGTCAACAACCATGTCAAGAGAGCACAGGCTTTCTCAGAAATCCAACCTCTCTTGGTGGGAAACAGCAAAGCATAATAGCTAAGAGCCCTGACTCTACAAACTGGCTTCAAATCCTGGCTCCACCCTCTAATAGTTGTGTATTCTAGGGCTAGCCACCTAACCCCTCTATATCTCAGTTTTCTCATGGATCAAATAGGAATAATAGTGCCTACTTCATAGAAATATTATAGGAACTAAATTGCAAAGTGCTTAAAACCATGCCTTGACCCTAGCATGTGCAACCTAAGTGTTTGCTAAGTAAACACCTGAGCCAACCTTCTGCAAGGGGGTCTGCGAAGGTGAGCACTTCAGCTGGGGAAACTGCCCTGGGCAGAAGCGGAGTTCTGTTGGTAAGTGGAAAGGAAGAACGATACTGGGTTGGGGTTCGGCAATGTGACACAGCCAGCAGGATGCACATCGGCCAGAGTTTGAGTCTGATGGGTAAGGTGACCAAGAGAGGAGAGATGCAGAGGGCTGTCTGAACCAAAATCCTTAGAGCTGAGGTGTAGTTGGGAAATGAAGACCAATGTACCAGTCCAGAGGCTTGGTCTGAATGGGGCCTAGGAAACAGAGGCCTGGCAGCTGCAGGAAGAGAAAAGAAATGTAATATAATAAATAATAAGAGCTCTCGTGTATTGGACAACTCTACTTGCCAAGCACTTTATGTATTATCTTATTTCATGCTCATCTCAACCTTGGCAGGATAGCACAATTCCCTCCACTTTACAGATGAGGAAACTGAGGTTCAGAGAAGTTCAGTAAATAGCTCAAGATCACCCAGCCCATAAGTGGTAGCATGAGTACCAAGGCCTTGGCCTTAAACCTTCTGCCTGTCAGGTTTTCAACAACTGCCTTGAGTGAAGGGCCCTCCCCACCATGGAGAAGACCTGTCGATACCTGAGATTGTCCTGTATGACACTGTATTTGTCCTTGGTCAAAGGTACTTGGCGGCTGGGATGTGCCGGGGTTCCAGAGCCACCTGCTGAGGGTGTTGGAGCAGGGACCAGGATTGGGCAGTGTCTGGATGGAGAGAGTCACAGGTGGGAGGTTGACCAGGGGACCAAAGTCGAGTGTTGCGGAGCTTGGTGAAGGAGGGTGTGCTCTGAGGCAGTGCTAGCCAGGTGCAAGCCGTGCTTCAGATCTGGGGCAGCACCCCAGCAGCTGTGCCTGGCAGTCATACTCGGAGAATGAAGGGCCATTAGTACAAAGCAAGACCCCAGTGAGCAGTGGGGGGTGAGGGATGGGAGGGGTGGGTGGCACAGAGCATTGGTCCCAGGACAGGACCCAAGGGAGGACTGGGCAAGGGTCCGGGCCTGACTCCAGAGACCTGGAAATGGAGGACAAGAAGGAAGCTCTTAGGAGGGACATCTGGGCTCCCACTCATAGGATGATGTTCAATCCTGGCACAACCAGTAAGGCAAGTGGAGGCATCTGAGCAGATAACCCTGCTGGGCCAGGAGCCTGGAGCCCCCTACTGTGCCAGGAACAGTGACCCTTTAGTTGCTGGACCATCGAGAGGTCTCAGGTGTCCCAGGAGGTCCTGGAGGAAAGGATGCAAGGACATTTAGGCTGCAACTGCGATTTTCTAAGACCTAAGGAAGCATTTCAGGGTTTTAACCTCTAGCACATCTGGTTAAATGTCAGCTCTGCACTCATCAGCTAAATTCCAGACACCCTCCCCAGCACTGTGGCTGTTTATTACCAAAGGGCGCCTGTCCTGCTCCACACAGGCTCAGGACAGAACAGGGGCTCACCTGCAGGGGCAGGGTCTTGGTGCCCGCAGGCCTGGAGGCAGGGCTGACCCATTTCCCCTTCTGGAAAGGAGAGGGTAGGAGTGGTCTGCTTTTTGTTTTCCATTTTGAGATAGTTGTGGGGATCGGGCAGCTGTTTGGGGGTGTCTCCTTGGAGCCCAATCCTGCCTGGGGCTGAGGGGCAGGCACAGGTGACTTGCAGAGCGCCCCTCCCGCTACCGCCTTCCCGGAAGCTAATGCAGAAGTTACAGCACTCATCCTCTGCTAATCGCTCCCTTTCCTTAGGCAGCCAGATTTTTCATAAAAAACCCATTTCGTTTCTATCCTGTCACCCCCTTCTCCACCCCCACACACTGCTTTCTACCAACAACAATTTCAAAATTGATCTTTGAAATGACTCCTCACTTAAATCAGCTTCTGAGTTTTAAAGGGTAAGAAAATGTCTCTTACTCATTTAGACTAAAATAATGTGCCCATTAACTGTGTTAGAGACATGCAAAGTCGACTGCCTAGAAATTATCCATTAGCCTCATTTCAGGCTCTCCCACCTGCCAGCCTCCCTCCGCTGCAGGAGTGGAGTTCTGAATCTTCAACATCATTTTGCTGTTCCCCTCCTCCAAATACTAACCTTTCAGTGGCCCCCCCATTCCCTTGAGGGT
>RJWJ010030758.1:0-19696 GCA_004363605.1 Indri indri | reverse complement strand
GGGGATCAATTTTATAAGGTGATATATTCTCAAAGGAAAAGTGGACAAATGATCAGGGCTAGGCACTTGCTTAAGATACCATCCGCTGCCCTGTGCTTAAAGAGATTTGTTTGTCTTTCCTACTCAAGATTGTTAGAAGTAAATTTTAGGTTTATGATAACTAAGAGTAATCATTTCTGTCATGTGAAAGATTCTGCTGAGATTTTTCTATTGTGGTCAGTCAGCAGTGGCAATATTCCAGAAGTCGTACTTAAAGAAGATCCTTAGTGCACTCAGCAGTTTCTCAAATATGTACTTTTTTCCCTCTAACATTCATGATTGCAATTTATCAAATTGACCTAATGGTATAAACACGATGCCCCAAGTACAGAAACTGGAGGCAGAAACAGAGGTTGAATGCCTAAGAATCTGTAATTCTAAAACTCAGCATAGATCATTCAGCATTAGTGGTTGTAACAATCCTACTACTGGCAGTCTCTTAACCTATTCTGGTTCAGGAAGCTGAGTCACAGAAAAACATTATTTAAAAAACCTCCAAACCCCCAATCCTACTGCAAAATGAGTTGATAAGATAGACCACTTTGGTTAACTAAAGCGTAAAGTACCGTGGCCACATAATGCAGCAAATTAAAACAAATGGTAGCTATAATAACAAAGTGCATAGTTCTTGCTGAGCACTATGGTATGCCCTTTACATAGATTCTCTCTCATACTCATATTATTCAGCCCATTTTAGAGATGACAACACTTGGGCTCAGGAAGCTCATGTTAAGTTATATAAAAATCACAAAATAAGGGACAGAGCTTGCATTTGAATCCAAGAGTGACTGGATTCATATTAAGCTTCCATTTTTGAATTTACATCAGGTTGATAACTCACCTTTGGCCCTTTGAAATACTTTTTGGCCCTGTAACCTACACTGGCAAGCTGTTGTTTACTAACAACCCACACATCGACATGGCCACTGTTCCAACTGTCTACTTTTACCGTCAGTGCTCCTAGCCACTGCCAGCGAAATGGTATAATTTTAGAGGTTTTAAATCTGAGGGTTTAGAAAAGAAAGAAGCTGTAAAAGCAGGCGTAGCCTAGAGGAACAGGTTCTCAGGCAGATCTGTCACAATTACGGATAACCTCCCAGGGCCAAAAATATATGTGCCCAAATTGCTGGAATATTTCCTTTTACTATAATATTGACTGAAATCCTGCCAAATTTGGACTTCCTTTGGATCTCCTCTCCATTTTTAACACGCAAGCAGATCACCTGGGGATCCTGTTAAAAGGCAGATTCTGATTCAGTGGGTCTGCAGAGTCTGCATGTCTAACATGCTTCCAGATGACACTGATGCTGTTGGTCCACAGACCACACATGGAGTAGCAAAAAAACGGAGATGTCGGCATTTGTTCTCTGGCTGCCCAGCATGCCTCCTCATTTAGGGGAAATCTCTTTGTGCATCACAATGGGAGGGATGAGGTAAAAAATTAGCAAATTAACAGTGACTGTCTACCTCACTCTCCTATTATCTGACAACTAGGTATGGGCATGTGGCCTAGGTCTAGCCAACCAGAAAATACTTTCCAGGGACTCGACCCTCGAAGTTACATTGCAAAGATGCATGGACAACTTAGAAATAATTCCCAGCCTGGTGGCATCGAGAGTCCATCTGTGGAGCTGGTGGCAGTGTCTTGATCAGACTGGGCTTGCCTTCCTGGCCCATTTGGTTCTGGGCCATTTTCTGAGCACCATGAAGCTGCCCAGTTTAAAAGGGCTCGTACGCAGCGCGTGGAGCGGGGGAAGCCCAGCACCTATGATACAATGCATCTCTGCCTTTTTTGGGTCAAACTAAAGCTTAAGGGGACACATTCAAGTTCTCAATATACAGTACTAAGTTTTAAAAAACAGTAATTTTATCAAACACGACTCTATAGCAAGGGACACCTGACTTTTTCTGTCAAGGGCCAGAGAGTAGGCCGGGCGCGGTGGCTCACACCTGTAATCCTAGCACTCTGGGACGCCGAGGCGGGAGGATCGTTTGAGCTCAGGAGTTCAAGACCAGCCTGAGCAAGAGTGAGACCCCGTCTCTACTAAAAATAGAGAGAAATTAGCTGGACAACTAAAAATATATAGAAAAAAATTAGCTGGGCATGGTGGCACATGCCTGTAGTCCCAGCTACTCGGGAGACTGACACAGGAAGATTGCTTGAGTCCAAGAGTTTGAGGTTGCTGTGAGCTAAGCTGATGCCACGGCACTCTAGCCCAGACAACAGAGTGAGACTCTGTCTCAGAAAAAAAAAAAAGGGCCAGAGAGTAAATGTTTAAGGCTTTCTGGGCCACATATGATTTCTGCCACAACTATTCAACTCTGCCTTTGTTGGGCAAGAGCAGCCAGAGACAATACATAAATGAATGAGCTGTGTTTCAATAAAACTTTATTTGTGGACCCTGAAATTTGCATTTCATATGCTTTTCATGAGTCATGACATATTATCATTCTTTGATTTTTGTCAACCATTTAAGAATGTAACAACCATTTTTAGCCTCGCAGACCATATAAAAACAGGCAGTGGGTTGGGTGTGCTGACCACTGCTCTGAAGCAGTAATAGTTTAATCCAATTTATATCCACAAATTTTTCTTCCTCAAACCATGCATTTAATTCTCATCTCTTCTTACCAATAAGAAGTTATTCTGAATAACGAAGAGATTGTACCCACTCAAGCCAACCTTTAAGTCATGTCATCTGCTTCCTCAATATTTTGATCGTTATGGAAATCAATTATAGCACCTTAAAAGGTGAGCAGTGATGAAATATACTAAATAATTGGTATATTAATGATTAAACCACCTAAATAGGCACTGTGATAGGAACTACAGATGCAAAAAGTAATCATGTATTAATTAACTTGGAGGATATCTTGGTCTAGAGATTCAATAAACAAATGAGTTTTGATTTCAAAAATCTATGCAATACTCACTACCTTGATGGGCAGGTTGCCATGCACGTTGGTAGGAAATTTTATCAGAGTCGTAACTCTCACCACCCTGGCTTTTCTTGAACCAACTATCATTCCAAACCGTTTTAGGTAAAGCTACTAGGATCAAATTCTGAGTCTCAGGCACTAACTGCCCTGGTATTAGCACTGTTCTTTTTCTAGTCACAAGTCATACTACTGTGGTAAATAAAATTAGGTGATTTATCTTTCTTTATTTGGCCCTTGTAGTCAATTTCCAATGCTGCAGAGCAAAACAAAAAACATAAGAATACAATCCCCTCTATTTATTTTACTTATCAACGAAATTTCTAGTTTCACACACCTGAGACAGGGTAAATGCCTGCTGAAAAATAGACGGTGGTGGTGGGGTTACCAAGGGGATAACAGGTGCAGGGAACTGTTGAAATCTTCCACAGCTGGTTCTTAGAACATTCTATCATGGCTCCCAGGCCCAAACCACATGAAGGTACGTCTACCTTCCTTGCTTGTTCTTTTTTTCCTTTGAGACAGGGTCTCACTTAGTCATCTGGGCTAGAGTGCAGTGGCGTCATAATAGCTCACTGCAACTTCAAACTCCTGGGTTCAAGTGATCCTGGGGCCTCAGCCTCCCAATTAGCTGGGACTACAGACATGCACCACCACGTGCGGTTAATTTTTCAATTTTTTGTAGAGACGGGGTCTCGCTCTTGCTCAGGCTGGTCTTGAACTCCTGATCTCAAGCGATCCTCCTGCCTCAGCCTCGCAGAGTGCTAGGATTACAGGCGTGAGCCACGGAGACCGGGCCCTTGCTTGTTCTTTACCCAAATATAGTGAGCAGGCTCCAGGCACTAAATAGCACTGACACACTTGAAAAAGACAATTGGATAAATCCCAAAGGCTGTGCTTCCACAGGGGAAGATAAGGACTTGCCCACTGGGCAGAGGCTTAATTGTACCTAGAAAATTAATTTCAATGGTCCTGTGACACCATATGGGCAGGGAAGCGCCAGTGTTCCCACTGGGTGGAATCCTCAGGCAGTATAATTTTCTTTACTAGTTCATCCCATTCTTCCCAGATTCAGGTTCTTGTAGTAGAGGGTTGAATGGTCCCCCCCACCACCTCAAAAAAGATATGTCCATGTGCTAACCCTGGAACCCGTGAATGTGCCCTCATTTGGGAAAATGGTCTTTGCAGATGTAATTAAGATGAGATCATCCTGGATTTAGGGTGGGCCCTAAATCCAATGACAGTTGTCCTTGTAAAGAGAAAGGGAGACTTGAGACAGAGAGGACAACTTTGTGAAGAGGGAGGCAGAGATCAGAGTGCTGCAGCTACAAGTCAAGGAATGTAGGATTGCCTACAACCAGAAGCTAGGAGGGATGCATGGATGGTTTCTCTTTCAGAGCCTCCAGAAGAAACCAACTCTGCTGACACCTTGATTTTGAACTTCTGGCCTCCAGGAGTGTGAAGAATTAATTTCTGTTGTTTGAAGCCACCAAGCTTAATTTGTTATAGAAATATTGGGAATCTAATACACAGGATAAAAAAAAATGGTTCATTCTAGGACATAGACAAGTCTTCAGTAGCAAAAAGAGGTTGATAAAGGTCTGTAGATCTGTATTCAGCAAAACAGGTGTGTGCCTATGAGGTATATGATTACATGGGTGCTGGGATAGGCTTATTTAAAACAGGGCCTCTTTCCACCAACTGTGTGGTATTCCTAATCCCATAATTAAAGATTATGTCTTCATATCCTGTTTAAAAAGCAAATATTTCTGGGAGAAGTAAGACACTGTAAGTTAAAAGACAGATGAGTCTTACTGTAAACAAGTCTAGTTCCTTTTTCATTTGTAGCCATTTAGCATGCATTTCTATATGCTAGGCAGTGCGCTAAGCACCTTACATACATTACGTTCTTTAAACTCCACAGAATTCTGTGAGGTAGGCACTATCCCCATTTTATTGATAAAAACACTGAGAAAGCAATGTCAACAAATGCCTCACTTGTCGGAGATGACAAATTTACTAAGTGGTAGAGCCAGGCCTTGAGCTGCAGAGCCTGATTCCCAAAGCCCCTGCTCTTACACTACCCTGCCTTTCAGCAAGTGCGCTCTGATGGACGAAGAGCAGAGAGCATCCATTACCAGGCAGGGCAAGGCTATGGAGGGGCAAGGAAGATAAGATAAAAAATATCAATGAGAAGGCTTTAAGACACCAAAACCAAATTTAGACACTTTACAACTTGAACCGGTTCTGGTGTCAGTGAGGACAGAGGTCACACATGTCATCTCTGCAGGTCTGGTTCTCCTTGCTTGCTCGAATCTACAGCCATCAACAGTTCCCTCACCTGCCAACAAGTTTGTATTAAATAAATGCGTGGGCTTGAGCAGAAGGAAGACGGGATAAAGCAGAACAGATGATTACAAACCCAGTGCATTCCCCGGTGATGGGTCAACAGTGTTTTCTTTGTATGTGAAGGACAGCACACTGGTTTTGATGACTCACAAGCAGAGGGAGTGGGAGGCATTGCCTAGAAGCAACCCTCTGCTTAAGCAAGTACACCAACAAAGCAAGTAATAATGATTCAAATTCTTATTCGCTAAAAAAATTCATTTATGAATTTCCAGACGTTAGTGAAAACTTTTAGGTATTACAAAACCGCTTTAATGCATAATTGGGTGCTCACTTTACTTAGTCTAAGGTAACTTTTTCACTTTAAACTTCTGCATCTTATTGTAAGGTCACTTAGCTTTCTGACAGCAATTTCGGTAAGTGCTTAACTTCATCAGTTTGCATCCACACAGGGACGTGGGGGCTCTACTTGCATGTCCTTCATGTAACTGGGCTTCTGTAAATCTTGATCTTTCTACATGGCATACTTCTGATTTGGTGTGTAACTTTCTTGTTCAAGCACTGTATTAAATGCGTGTCTCCTACACTTTTAGGAACAATGAGAATAAAGGACAGCTTTGGTTACTTCATTATCAAAGGAAGCTCACCTCCTGATTACTGAAAGCTTTTATTAAATGCCCATCTTTTGGTGCCACTGTACTATGCGCTGTACTAAGACAACGTTGAATAGATAAGGGCCATGCTCCACAGCGATGATGGTGATATATTCTGTATATTCTAAGGGAGTTCTAATTTCAGGCAATTCCCTCTTCTTAAATAAAGGCAATTCTCTAAATATATTACCTAACATGCTTTCATTTTCATATTCTTGTAAGATTTTTCACATAAATTCTCAAAAAATAGTATCATAGGCCTTTTAAAAATAGTCATGTTCAAAAGTCAGGCTCATAAAAAAATGTGCACATGCATTATATATATTTTCATAAATTCAAATTTAAAAGAGTAAGAGCAGCTAGAAGGTAGAAGAAAAATCTTATTCTGATTAGAAATGTATAGTCATAAGGAAATTTTTGACGTATATAAGCATGTTATTCTGTATTGTTTTATTTTGATTTTGCTAGGCAAAAAAATGACATAGGAAGTCTGACAACTTAAAGAAGTAATACCAGTGTGGGAAGGCCCTATTCCAGGATTAGCAAAAAATGACAAAGTTTTTTTTATGGACAGTTAAGCTGCAGAGTAAAACTGTACTTTTGAAGGGGACGGAGTGGGGGGAAAAACACTCTACTTTTGATAGCTGGTGGTTTTGAAGCCACAAACACGTTAACGAAAAACATTTAAATCTGTTTGAGTCTAAAGAAATCTAGGATCGTCTAAGCAGAAAATGAAAATAGTTCAAGGGTAAGATAGATTAACAAAGAGTATTTGTACTTTACAAGTATTACTTAATATTTTTTATAGTATCATAATAGTTAATATTTAATTCCAAGAATTTTAGTGAGTTATATATATATTTTAAAATAATTTAATGGACTACTATGCTTATATTTGCTTTTAGCAAATTTAGTGTATGATAAGCCCAGTCAGGGGTGGGGAACCTGTGGCCTCAAGGCCACATGTGGCCTTCTGGGTCCTTGAGTGTGGCCTTTTGACCGAATCCAAACTTTACAGAACAAATCCTTTTAATAACCCACGGCTGTAGGTTCCCAGATGTATACATCATGTGACCACACCTGTGGCTGTTTCTGTACTGATACATACCTGAATAGCAGGTATTACCTGGGAGGAAATAAAACAGCTTCAGGCCTAGTTTTGCAAGCTTATGATAGGTGAGTAAGCATGACTTCAAAGAAGTGACTTTGATTTAAAACTTGAAGAATGAATGTGGTGTCACCAAGTATAAAACAATTGCAGGCAGAGGTAGAACAGTTCATAGGAATTAGGGTAAATTGTACTGATAAACACTCAAATTAGGAAGTATCTTTCTTTCCTTGCACACATCAGAAAATAACTGCAATAGAATGCAGTGACATCTCAGAGATAAAGTACTCATCTTGGCCTTTAGAGAACATTCAGTTACACTTTAAATGGGACAGGAATTGACTGCATTTTGAAGGCAGTTTTAAAGGCAAATTCTCTACTTTGTTTATTGAAGCTGGGCTGTTTATTATGAAAATTCAAAAATCAAGTAAAATATCTAATCAGCATTATACTAGCAAAGGCAAAATTAGAATTCAAGACCTCACAATGATGGTAAGATTATTTTAATGCAACTCTGCTAATTAACTGAAATTTCCTTTAACTCTCACATCTGCCTTTTACTTTTCAAAACATTTTTCTAGTATGTCATCAGAGCAAGATATCAGAAGCATCAATCTCTTATCAATGAACTTTACTAATTCTTAGTGACTCTGGCATAAGGATTAGGAAAAATAAATGAAATACATTTTCATATATTTCTGCTTTCCCTAACTCCCAAGACCACTCTAAAGAGTATTTGTAGATATTATTCAAAGTTTTGGATTAAAAGACAGCATGATTATGCTTCCTGGATTTTAGCAAAACTTAAACTGTTTCATTAGAAAAGGGCAGAGGCCTCCCATACTCTTGGCTTAATCTCACAATTACCTAGATATCTATCAACAAAACTCTAGTAGTTAGTTAACTACAGATGCCAAGGGCTGACAGTTTCACTTTCAGTTTTCAGACTACCTATTGTTTCAGTGGTGTAAGAATATTGTCAGAATCTCTAAAAAACAGTTATAATCGTAATGTCCATCAGACTGGGTACTTAAGGAAATCTAGAAGACACAATTCATTAATTATGGGGATTTGACTATGAATTCTTCTGGGGGTCTGAATTTCAAAGAAGGAATCTCTGCAAGTCACACTCAACTCATTACTCTGTGATGCAGGCTCCTCCAAATGGCAGCAGAAACGTATTACTGTCTAGAAATTCTACAGTAGTGCTAAAATTTCAGGGTTCTATAGAGATAACAACAAATTAACAGAAATACATTCTTAGAAGACTAGTATTATTTAAAATAAAAATACTGTCAGGATTATATGCAACGATAATTTCTACATAAGGTCTCTTTAATTTTCTGCATATCATTTAGAAACCAGAATTGTATTTTTTTAATGTGAAAAAAATTGAATTGTCTCAAAATAGGACATTTGTGTGTATAATTTAACAAAATTTAAAATATGTGATTAGTAGGCTGATATACTCAAATAATTTTGATAAGCTTTGGAATATGTACAAAATAGTATATTTTTTAAAATCTATAGTAAAAAACTGCTAACTATTCAAACCTTCATGTAACTATAGTGACCACCAAATGAATAATGAGAGGAAAGAGAGGGGATCAAATGATTCTGGCATTTTCTAAAAGGAAGGACCCCAGGGTGAATGGTAACATCAGTAATCATTTCGAGACTATCAGACATGCAGGTATGGATAGGTGGAAGGGGAAAATAATGCAGACACCTACAGACACAGTGGATTTGAGATGCCCAAGTCGCTACTGAGATACTCCTCAAAGTTCAACTCAAAAGTCACTTCCCCTGTGAAATTTTGCCAAGCACCCCTAGCTCCAACTGAAATTAATTTCTCTTCTGGGCTCCCACAGCACTTAGTATTTTTATAATAGCATAACTAAATTTTGCTTACTGATATTTCTGTGTAGCATTACTATTTTATAGTTGTTTCCATATTTCTCTTACAGGTACTTACAAGGTCTTTTGCCTCTTTGGTCTACTCTTCCCCAATGCCACTGCTCAAAGGCTTGTCTTATTAATTTTTGTATTCCTAGTGCCGACAGTGTCTACACATAGATGATGCCTAACAAGTGTTTGCTAAATGAATCCTCTTACGGTAGTAGCACGATGGTAACATCATCCTCAGCCAAAATTTCTTCTTAACATTTACTTTTAACAGAATGCATTCATTTAATAAACATTCATTGAGAACCCACTAACTTCCATGAGCTTGCTAGGAAATGGGCCCATAAGGATGACTATGATATAAGGCTTTCTACTGACAGCCTTGACTAGTTCAGCATTATGCATCAAACTTTTCATGAAATACCTTCAGTGGTTAAGATTTCGTATTTGGAATAACATGTTAATGGGTTGTGCCAAGATACTGATACCCTCTGAAGCCATAATTTTACAGAGGGCTGTCCCTGATGCAGAAACTTATGCTACTATTGTTATATGTGAAAATTCTTTTTATGATGCTAGTCTTTATTTAATGCTTGCATACACATGATTTATTTTCCATATAATGTACTCTATGTAATATGCATACACCACATAAAAATTCTATTAATGGCCTAGTATTAAAAATGTACCTACTGGCAAATCAGCTATTCTGTATAATTCTATCTCAACTGATATATTAAAATCTACCAAAAATGTAAACTCAGAGCAAGAATATCTGCATGGTGTGCACATATTATTTTAAATGCTAGCTTATATGTTTTCAAACTATAGATTAAAAAATGGGAAAAAGTAGTCTTTCTGTTGTGTTAAGTCAAATTCAGGCTTGTTTAGCTAGTAAAAAACAAGAAAGTAATTAACATACAAGCCAAGACAGTGGCTAAACTTGCTTTAGTTTTTGTTTTCTAAAATTTGAAAGTGATAAATATAACCCAAAGTCAGCTCACATATTTTCAGTAAGTACTGAAGAGGACACACTGGCCCTCTTGACTACGCAGACACTATTAAAATACTTGTGAGTCTAAAGGTTCTTATGACATCGTTCCTACCCTACAGCCACAGGCTACACATGTCTTACTTAGGGACTCTATTCGATTCATTAATACCACCTGAAGTGCTTAATATAGTGGTTCATTTACAGCAGAGACTCAAAATATACTTCATTAATTGAATTATAAGATAGACTGTTATTGACAGAAATTTTCACTTAGGAGAGTCTATGTGGCTGATGGCAGCTTTGAAATCCTACAGGAGAGAACCCACTCCTCTCCTTAAGTAAGGAAGTCTGTCAGTTTCAGGCCTATAAAGTACTGACTTAAAATCAATTTTCTAATAATGCAGTATTGTTATGTATCTATTAGTAATATGGGGTTATTCAGTGATAGAAAAAAATATAAAAGGGAGTCACATTAAAAAGTGAGCTCAGGAGATAACAAGCGACCCTGGCAATGTGCCACTTCCACTCTACAGTAAAGACAGAATCCCTGTCTCTGAGCTTTCTCCCATTGGTCCATTTTCTTATCACTATTCAAGGTCAACACTCTTATTCTCTCCTCCCAAACAAAGTTTTAGACATTTTATACACTGCATCTTCCTCTCCTCGAATACATATAAAAATAAAATTCTGACACTTCTTTCTCCACTTTATTTAGCGTAATTTTTTACAACTGAGACCCAATTTTCAAACCCCACCATGGTGGATTTTATTTGATATGTTGTAAAAAGCAGTGGGTTGAAGTCAAAAGGCTTGGGAGACCTAAATTCTAGTCCTATTTCTACCATGAAAGACAAAAATCACAAGGCTTTACAGGGCTTCAGCTTCCTTTTCATAGAATGAGGAATTATAAAAATCATCTCTCTGGTCCTCCTGGGCAATAAAAGGCTATGGTTCTATGACTGTTCCTTTCCCTCACCTAGGAATACAAATCTGATACACAGGAGGCCACAGAATAGGGAAGCAATGATTCCCTACCGCTTGGAATTCTCTCTTCCTTTGGATTCAGGGATGAAGGTCTCTTATCTCTTAAGTCTCCTTTTGTTGTTCTGCTTGCCTCATAAATATTTTCCCATCTTGGCAGTACTACCTCTGCTTTCACTCTACATATTTTCCCTGGGTGATCTGACCCGGCCTGTGGCTTCAACTGCTGTCTACACCCGCCATCACCTCCCTTCACAGCAGCGCTGCCAGCTGGAGGTCTTCCACGTGCTTGCTTCCGCGTTTCCATAACCCCGACTGGACTACCGTTCCCCCCACACTTGCAGAAACCTGAGAGTCATCCTTAACACCTCCTTTCCCCTCACTCTCTCTACATCAAATCAGTCACCAACTTGTGCTGATTTTATCTCTACAAATATTTTCCAGAATTGTCGGTGTCATGGACAATATCTGTGTCCCCCAAAATTCATATGTCCAAGCCCTAATCCCCAGTGTGACTGCCTGGAGATGTGGCCCCAAGGAGTAATTAAGGTTAAATGAGGTCACAAAGGTGGGGGTGTCCTTCTAAGAAGAGACTAGAGAGCTCTGTCCACACTCGTGCACCAAGGCCACGTGAAGGCACAGCAAGAAGGTGGCCATATACAAGCCAGGGAGAGAGTCCTGACCAGAACCAGATCCTGACGGCACCCTGATCTCAGACTTGTAGCCTCCAGAACTGTGGGAAAATCAACTTTGGTTGTTTGAGCCACCCAGTCTGTGCTATTTTGTTACGGGAGCCTAGCGGACCAATCGGTTTCTCTCCATCTGCTGCATTACCCCAGGGTAGCTCATCATAATCTCTCCCCTGCAGTTTGGTCACTCTCTCATCTAGCTAGCACCATCACTGTGGGTTAGAGCCAGATCGCTGGGGATTAAGTCCTTGCTCTGCCACTGTGTAAATTTGAGCAAGTTACTTAATCTCTCTGTGTGTCAGTAAACTTCCTGCAAAATGAGGCTAACAACAAGCATCCAAAGAAAGTTAGCCATTAGTATCTTTTACGTTTTCAGAATAAGTCACCTAAACTACAAAGCTGCCCACGTCATTCTCATGTTTTAGAACACTGCAGTGGGCTCCCCACACCAACAGCATACGGTCCAAGCTCCTCAGCATGACTTACAGGCTCCATGTGATTCTGAAAGTTCCACTACAGGAACTCACGTGAACTCTCCACTCCCACTCCGGGCTCATTCACATCATTCCTCACCCACACGGTGCTCAGCAACACTAAACTCCATGCAGTTCCCCGCTGTTCCACAACGCTCAGGCTTGCTTTCCTCTGCCCTCTGCCTGTAATGTCCTTGCCCTCTGCTTCACCTGGCCAGGTCCTATTCAATCTTCTGGATTCTGCTTGGACTTTTCCTTCCCAGGAAGCCTTTATGAATCTCTTAGTCTGGGTTATGAACCCCTCATCTTTGCTCCTTTCATACTTTTTGCAAGCCTTTATTATAACACTTAACCATTATAATACTGAAGTGATCTGTTTGTGTGCCTTTGTTTCCCACTAGACAGAAAACTCAAGGTCAGAGACCAGTTCTTATTCTTTTTTATATCAGCATTCAGCAACCTGACATACAGTAAAGGTCAGTACATGTTTGACAAACTGAATGGAACCAAACTCTGGAGTCTGGACCATCTTTTCCATACCCACCACTGGTGCCTTAGTTCAAGTCCTTACTTTCCATTTGAAGTAATGCAAAGGATTTCCTGCCTCTAATCTCTCTTCATACCATTCTTTAAACAGCTGGCAGAATTGTCATCTGAAAGCACAAATATCCTATCTTACATATCCGAGATTCAAAACCTCTGTGGGCTCCTCACTGCATAAGAATAAAGTCTAATCTTCTTAACAAGGCGCATAGGTCGTTTAATCTACTCTCCACCTTCTGTATCTGCACCAAAGTCTTGCTAAACTTCGTGTTGTTGCTGGAACAAGTTCCATGCTTTCAAATCCCCCTGCCTTCGCACATGCAGTTCCCTCTGCCAGGAATGCCCTTCTCTGTCACACCTGGAAAACTCTCATTCATTCTACATGACTTGTTCTATACATCACTCCTTTATCTGGCTCTTCTTGGACACCCACTGGGAGAACTACTTGTTTGCTCCTCTCGGTTCCCATAGTACATTGTTCATACTGATGTCACAGTTCTTGCCAAAAACTATTACAATTTTGTCTGTCTTAACCACTTGAATTCAAGGGCAAGGACTGAATCACACTCATCTTCGGATATCCTGGGAACTAAAACTACCTCTGAGATATGCTAAGCACTCAATATGTTTGCAGTTTTTTAATAAACTAATGTATAGAATGGCTAGGAAAAAAATGAGAAGAACCTCTGGCTTACTGTGTGTCACATCATGCTAAGAATACATGCTGAGTAGAATCACATTAGATCAATACTTTTCACACTGTAAGTCACGATCCATTAAGAAAAAAAGAGTTAGAATAATAATAAAAATCAAAGGGCACTATTTTTATTTCAGTCAATGCATGAGTATGTGTGTACTGGGTTGAAATGTAAACCGTATTTCCCACTGTGGAGTATGGTTTTAACAGAGGCTTGGAAAACACTGCATATGGTCATTTCTTAGTTTACCACAATTTATTATTTTTTATAATGACCTCGATGATAATATTAACATAACATCCACTATGTAGAATTTTGGGAAGATTAAATGAGATGTGAAAAGTATAGACAAACTGAGTTCATATTGTAGCTTGCTACGAGACTTTATAAAACATTTAACCTTACCCACAAATTTTAGTTTCCTCAATGAATTCACCCTTAGGACAATAATGGGATCTTCCTCATAGAGCGCTGTGAGGAATATGAGAGAATGTACATAAAGCCTTTAGCATAGTGCCTGGCATTTAGTATTTGCTCAATAAATCTTAGTGATGATAATAACATGGTGCCTGGCACACGAGAGAGTTAAAAAACATTAGTTCCTTTGGTCAGATATGCTTCACTACTGATAATAAATTGGGGCAGGAGGTCATTGCTGGCATCTTAGAAAGCTAGACTACAGTAAAATAAAAAATGACTAGTTTAAAAGGAGTACTTATTTATAAAGTCATGTTCATCTGGTACAACAATGGAGTGCTTAATTGGGAGGAAAAGGAAAATAATACAAGTGAATATATAACCTTATTTATGACAAAAGAAATAAGACATCAAACTATCAATCTCCTAAACCAGGACTTATATTTCTGATACAAAGAGACAGTGATAAAACAGGGCTTCCCTCAAATAAATTACTTAATCTCTCTTGGATTCATTTTTTCATCTGTTAAAAATAACTACAATTTCACAGATTTTTCCATTAAAAAATGTTCTAGTTCTAGGACATCAGAAACCAGAAACGTAGTAGGTGTTCAAAAAGAAATATAAGTTCTGTTTATTAGCCAGCAAATACCTGCCTGATTCTGACCCCTAAATTAGCTCTCCTTTCTTTTTCCCAAATGAGTCTATTGTATTTATTTAATTTAAAGTGCTAGATGTGGCAGTATGAAAAAGGAAGAGATACTTCAGTCATCTTCTTAAAATTGTTAGACGTCACAGGCTATCTGGAAACACCTTGGGTTCGTGGTTGTATATCAGCTTTGGCTTGTTTTATTTATCAATTCCTCCATTGACTCATGTTAATTGAATTCACAAGAGAGCAATTTAAAAGCAATGATATCAATGAATTGATTTATAATGGAAGATATTCACTCAGCCACAAATATTTATTGATCTCCTATATGCCAGGGAATAGGCTACATATGGCAAAAAAAATAGATGCCAATTATTTATACTAGGCATTATTTTCTAACAGAAGGATATTCTCAGGAGACAATGCCTAGCACCATGCCTTGCACATAATAGACATTTAATAACTATTAGTTGAATAAAATTAGAGACTTGAATGACACACAAGGCAAAAAAGAGAGCAAAGTTAGATGTTTTTGAGAATTTCTATCCCAACAGGTTATATTTATCCACTGCCGTATTTTTCCATGTAGCTAATCCCCACTGGTCATCAGAACTGAGGCACCCTTTCCTTGGAAACCAGCAGCTACAGAAGGACATTCTTCCTTTTTGGCATTTCTACTGTAGACGATGCAAACTTACAGCAGTATGTCTACTGCGGCCTAATACAAAAAAAAATTTTTTTTAACAAACAAAAGAGGGAATCAGATCCAGGAATTAAATCTTTTTGTTGTTGTTGTTGGAGACAGGGTCTTGTTGCCTGGACAATGAGGGCAGCGGTATGATCATAGTTCACTGTAACCTCAAACGCCTAAACTCAAGTGATCCTCCTGCCTTAGCCTCCCAAGTAGCTGGGAGTACAGGCACGTGCCACCATGCCTAGCTAATTTTTATATTTTTTGTAGAGACAGGGTCTTGCTATGTTGCTTAGGCTGGTCTTGAACTCCTGACCTCAAGCAATCCGCCTGCCTCAGCCTTCCAAAGTACTAGGATTACAGGTATGAGCCACCACGCCCAGCCTGGAATTGAATCTTATAATTTAGATTACTTAGAGGAGTGGATATATGATCCACTGTCTATCTATTATATAGTGAATCCTTCTAATCATATTCCATATATAGTACTTTTCTCAGCCTGGCTTTTGATAATAGCTAAACAGTAATAGTTTGCCTAAAAAAGCCCTAGAGAAAGGTATAGCAAACAATGGCCCATGGGCCGAATCCTGCCTGCTGCTAGTTTTTGTAAATAAAGTTTTATTAGAACACAGCCATTCCCACTCATTTTCATATTATCAATGGCTGCTTTTGCATCGCAACAGCAGAGTTGGATAGTTGTGGCAAAAGTCATATGGTTCACAAAGACTAAATAAAATATTTACCCTCTGACCCTTCACAGAAAGTGTGCTGATCTTTGGAGAGTACAGCATTCTATAGTGCCGATTAGGAGCAGAACCACATGTATTAGAAGTGAGACTAGCAGGTGATAGGGCTGAACTCAAAGGCCCCCTCAGGCTTTTCTTGACCACTTAGCAAAACTAGGTATCCCGTTACTCTCTACTACATTGTTCCATTTTATTTTCTTCATGGTACTTTTCAGTACACAAAAATTACCTCAGGACGTGCTTGTCTTCTTCGCCCAACCTCCTAAAATGTAAGCATTCCTTGAGGGCAGCGACAGTTTCACTCTGCATCATCAGGACCTAACACAGTTCCTGGAGCATAGCAAGTACTTAATAAAAAATTGTTTATTGACTAGCTATGACTCATTTTACTTATATAATTTCATTTTCTTAGCAAACATATATTTGAAATGTAATTAAATATTGGTATTTTATAGGTATTTTTCAATTATTTAAATAAAATATCTACTATTTTGGTCAACCAGAAGTATTACATTAAGTTTAGCAACTGGATAACTTCTAAAAATGCTTACTATTAACACAATTTTCTCTAGCAATATGTATTCACTACTAGATGGAATACACTAAACTCTATTTCATTAATAAAAAGCAATGCATTGCTAAAACTTTAGATCCAGTATAAAGAAAAGTATACAGTTGATGCTGCAGGGCCTTTAAAAAGTATAAATATCTTTTTTAACATCACAAAGTTCCAATATGTATAAGCTTATGACTGCTAGCTCATTCTCATTTGAATACAAATATGTAAACGTGCTCTATTCAATCCCAGCCCAAGGGGAAAAAACTGTCCTGTCACTTCAGTCTTCAACCCTCGGCCCATTTCTCTCCTCTTGATGGCAGAACTTCCCAGGACACTTGTCTGTTTCCTCTTGCTCCGCTTATTTTTAGCCCTTTCCAATCTGATATCAGTTCTCAGGACTCTCCACTAAAACTGCTTTTATGAAAGTCATCAATGATGTTCATGTTGCCAAATCCGGTAGACATTTCCTGTTCTCATCCTACCCAATCTTAAACGTAGCTGATAATTCCCTCCTTGAAATACTCTGCCTTCAACTTTTAAAATACCCAATTCTATTATTTTCCTCCTCCCTCTTGGGCCAGCTCTCCTATTGGCTTCCCTTCATCTGACCTCTACAGGTTAAGAGCGTTACCAAGGACTGGACATAGATTTTTTTCCCCTCCTGGGCAATCTCATTCAGTCCCATTGCTTTCGATATCATCTATGTAAACACCAAAAACACTGTTATATCCCAGTCTTTTCCTAGGCGCACTTAGAATAATGGATCTACTTGACATATCCACTTGGACTTTCAATAGGCATCTCAAACTTAATGTGTTCAGAAAAAAACTCTTGACTTTCTCTCCCAAACGTGTCCCTACCTTCCACAATAAATAACATTATCATTCTTATATTCATACATTAATGCTTATTCCCCAAATTTTTGTTGCTATAAATTTACTGACAGTTCCTTTTCTTACTACTGTGATTAAATGTTATGTTTGTTTTCTTTTAAAACTTCACCTTATAGAATTACTTTTTTTTTAAACAGAGACCAAAAATAAGTAATGTAACTTCTCTACTTTGTCAAAACTAGGGCTTCCGCTTGTGCTCCATTTAGGATTATTTCTTTGTAAAAACAATAAGCCAAATCAATATTGGTGCCAAAGAAATTATAATCTTATAACCTCATAAACATAGTATGCAGCAAGGGATTTCCCATCTTATATAGTAATAAAATTTTCAGCTGTGCCGTGGCTGCTGAGAATAAGAAGTACATTTTTTAGCATCCCTTCTAGCCAAGTGTAGCTAAGTCACTAAGTTCTGGCCAATGCCATGTAAATGGAAATGTCATGTGGCATCCTCAGGATACCTACCACTAAAAAGAACACATGCATGGTTTCTCCTTTTTTTCACATCTTTCTCTATTCTGATGTTTGTTTGTTTATTTATTTATTTTCACATCTTTATTCTGTTTATTTATTTTTGAGACAGAGCCTCGTATTGTTGCCCAGGCTACGGTGCCTTGGCATCAGCCTAGCTCCAAACTCCTGGGCTCAAGTGATCCTCCCACCTCCACCTCCCAGAGTGCTAGGATAACAGGCCTATTCTGATGCTTGAAATGCAAATGTCACCATCTTCAACCATGATTTTAAGACTAACGATGGCACAACAAGATTAGAAGTTTGGTTCCCTAACATCTTGGGATACCAGTCTCAAATTATGACTCAGTCTTATGTGGTCAAAGAAATGAACTTCCAGCTTGCTAAGCCACTGTAATTTAGGGGATTTTGCCGCCCGGAAATGAATCTATTTCTAAATAATTAGGCACAATAGTATCTACTGGCCATGTTCTACTGTGATAGGTGTTTTCCATACATACATCATGTAAACCTAACAACAACCTTCAAGCACTTATGCTTTCCCCATTTTACAGATAAGGAAACTAATGCTTGGACAAACTGAAGAACTTAAACAAGGTCTCCTAGCTTTAATGATAGAATAGTTATTAGAATTTCGTGTTAGACCAATGCCCATGCCCTTTATCTACCAGGTACTAGCCACAACTCGTTACTTTCTATTTCAAAATGATCATAAAAGTAATACTCAGTGAACATAGTTAGTATAAAATTTCTCTATTTCTACCATACATACCACACCGTTTCATACCTCATGACTTTGCTAATGCTGTCCCCACTGCCTGGCATTTCCAGGTGCCCCCTTTCCTTCTTAACTCACCCTCTGAACTAGGATGGACAGTGCCCTTCCTCTGTATTCCCGGGGTACAATACATACCTCTAATTATACTGAGGTGGTAGATTTAGCCACAGTGATTAAAACCATTAGTTTTGAAGTCAAAAGACTTGATTTTGGAGTCAAGAGGCTTGGTTTTTAAGTCTGTTTTATCACTTATGATCCGATAGATTTTAGGGAAAGTTAACTTTTCTAAATCTGTTTCTTCACCTGTAAGATAGGGATAATAATCTCAGTGTTATGAGGAGTAAGTGAGGCCATGCAAATTTAGCATTTGCCTGGTAATGCTGTATTTACTCTACAAATTATATGATAATATGGTTCAGTTATCTACAAAGTTTACCATCCAAGGTAGAATTTTAAATCAGATTTTAAATCAGAAATATTCAGCTTTCTTTCTTTCTTTTTTAGAGACAGGGTCTTGCTATGCTGCCCAGGCTGGAGTGCAGTGGCCATTGACAGGCACAATCACAGAGCACTGAAGCCTCCTGGCCTCAAGTGATCCTCCTGCCTCAGCCTCCCAATAGCTGGGACTACAGGTACATGCCCCACACCTGGTAGAAATAATTCAGCTTTCTGAATTTCATATGTGTGTGTGTGTGTGTGTGTGTGTATGTGTATGTGTATGAATGAGACTAGTGGGGTCCTTAAAATTCACACTCTCTTTCATGGTTTATTAAATAACCTGAATTTATACGTATCAGAATGTTCTTTGGGGTGCAGGTATATGTTTTATATCTCTTAATGTAGTTCACTACAATGCTAAATACTAAGGTATGATGCACATATACTATAGAATAGTCAAGCAAATTAACTACCTATTCTTGTAGGGCTATTGTAATATCAATTCTTACATCGCTCATCAATCAACAACAGGATGATAGATTTCATCTTAAAAAGAAGAGTCTAGAAAAATACAGAGAGATATATCTGAGGAATAAACTGATAATGAGGGAGCTATTAAGTACCCAGTACAATACTTTTTCTAAAAGCTCAGTAATGACTCATCTCATGAAAAGAAGCAAGTGTGAGA
>RJWJ010030757.1:0-19684 GCA_004363605.1 Indri indri | reverse complement strand
GATCTGATTCAGTTAGAAAATGGACTAGAGCCCACCAAATGGCAGTGCTGCAGCTCCAGGGCACTCATACAAGTGTCTACAGCACATTATCCAGCATCATTTCAAAGGACTGCAGAGTATCCCACAATATTCCCACATCATAATTTACCTAACATATCCACTCCACTATTGTTGAGCAATGTGTGGCTCCACGTATTTCTTCATCAAGTGCAGCACTGAGAACAACACATTTGCAGGCCAGTGTGATCATGTCCATGATTGTTAGAGGGGTAATTTCCTGAAAGTGGAATTTCTGAGTGAAAAGTAATGTATTTTTAAAAAGTTTTTAATGTGGATTGCCAATATTGTTCCCCAGAAAGGACTCTAAAAAAAAATCAATATACTGTCCCATGAATAATGTCCAAGTGTTCAGATTTTCCAGAATATTGTCAAAACTTCACAGGAGCTATGAAAAGGAGTGAGGTAGTGACACGTGCCACAACATGCGCAACCTTGAAAACCTATGCTTAGTGAACGAAGTTAGTCACAAAAGACCACATGTCGTGTGACTTCATTTACATGAAATGTCCAAAATGGTCAAATTCATAGAGACAGAAAGTGGATTAGTGGTTGGTAGGGGCTGGGAAAGAATGGAGGCCAGGAGAGTGACTTCGGATGCATATAGGGTTTCTTTTGGGGGCAATGAAAATGCTCTAAAATTAGATAGTGGTGATGGTTGCACCACTCTGTGAATATACCGAAACCACTTACTTTACTGTACACTTTAAAATGATGACTTTTATTTAAATAAAGCTGTTATGAAAACACTTTATCGGAAAACTTCACCAGTGAAAGGAAAAATGGTAGCTGTGGTAATTTGCCATTAGCTAGTAGTAATACTGCACTTTTTTCCCATATGTATTGGTTGTTTATATTTCCTCCGTGAGTTGCTTGTTATTTCTCTCACTCTTTTCTCCTTAAGAGTATTCATTCTTTTCTTAATGATTTGTATTTTTCCTTACCAAGTAGGATAATAATACTTACTTCTTAGCATGTGCCTTTCTAAATACAAAGGGAAAGATCTTTAAAAAGTACTTATGCAATTTTTAAGCAATATTCTGGATAATATGATAGTTATTTTATATCAATGAGAAGCTAGAACAAAGTCTTAATACCTTAATTTAATTATAGAAAGCCAATAATTTTGATAATCCTCTGGAAAATGAAAAGCAGAAGATACTGATTCCAGTTAAATTAGGTTTGCTGTTACAGGTAGTTGCAGCCTGGAGGTGCTGGCATTTGCTCAACCCCTAAATTAAATAAGATGGTAAATGCAGCTCTGAAAGGAATTCAACCTGGCAAGTGCCCTAACAATATATGTTAGTTTATAATGCACTTTGGAAAATTAGAAAATACAGAAAATTATTGGCAACACTAAACAAAAGATGTATAATTGGTTATTTTATGCAGTGACATTTAATTCAATACTTTAGAATAAGTTAATCAAGGACTAAGAGTCATGATTTTATTGCTGAGTAAAATAGTCATTGGGTAGAGTGAAAAATAAAAAAAAGTAGTACTCTTTCAAAATACTATTTTGGTGTATTGAAATCCAAATTTTGTACTATATTTGGTGATTCTAAAACTCTGTTGATTATAGGAAACACTGCTAAAGCTTGAGGGAAAAATCAGTGCTTCCACATTAAATGTCTGCATCAATTATAAAATTTATCATAATCTGAGAAATGCTAAATTGTGAAGAGTATGTCTTAGTATTGTGAATATGTGGTGATTCTCTACCTTTTAATTGCAAGAGAATTGTGAGTATTCAATTGCTAGGAGACTTTAGCTCCCTAAATGAAATTTCAATCCACTCATCTCTTAGGGTTTAAACGTTTATTTTCAAGAGTGGAGTCCAGAAAATGGTTCATCACATGAAAATAATTGGTTTTAACTAAGGAAAGAGTAGAACCACAGAGACCAGATTATAATCTATATTGCAATGTTTATTGTGAACTTTGCTATCTGGCCAAACCAATGCCTCCAAATTCAATCCCAGAGCTAAACATAAATTACTGTTTGCAAGTCACTGTGCTAAGAGCTTCTGAAATGTAAAGCTGAGTAAGACTTTATTCATTGTTTCTGCCCTTGAGGATCTTAATTAAATTGTTTTTCTTTTTGTCTGGAAGGTTGAGGGAGGCTGAGGAGATAAGAACAGGAGAGTCTGGGGAAACTTTATTTCTGCTCCTTTTGACAGGTGAGAAGAGGGGTGATCTCTTGATAGCATGATTCAAGTTGGGGATCTAATGTACAACATGACACCTGTAATTACAGCATTATATTGTACACTGGAAAGTCTCTAAGAGAATACATTTTAGGTGCTCTTACCACACACCAGGAAAGAATAGCTATGTGAGATGCTGGGTGTGTGAATTTGCTTGACAATAGTAACCATTTCACTATGCATATCAACATACATTGTGCACCTTAAATATACAGAATAAAAAAATAAAATTACATGAAGCAGAGAGAGAAGCAGTAGGGCAGTTTGGGACTAGAGAAAGAGTACAGGGAAGAAGGCAAGACAGGAAGTCGAAGAAAACAGAAGAGCAAATGCTCTAGTAAGGAGACGCTGGGAAGGGGCCGTGTGTGGATTTCTAGGTCAGGGGCAGTTCAGTGATCTCTGATTCACATGAGAGCGGAGCCAGCCTCTGCAGTGGGAAAATTGATGATACATCGCAGCATAAACAAACAAGCTTCTCAAAGGATGGGTCACATGTTGAGAGAGCTGAAAAGCAAGAGCGGACAGGCTCTGGAGAAAGCCCAGTGAAGGATTTCTGAAGAAGAGAGCCTGCTTCCTGGAAAGCAGTCAGGATTGTATAGAACCTTTGTAAGTAAACACATTTTTCAGGCTCAGCGAAAAATATGTTTATGTAACACCTCTCATCCGAGGACCTAGGAATGTTTTACTGACATTTACATTCATAGCTTGCTTGTATTCCATGAGACAAGAATAAAATTGGAATGGTTTTACGATCTTTTTCTTGTCTTGCAGTCCCTATGATTTTATTTCCCTCAAGAGAGATGTAATCTGGACTCGAGGGTTATGTTAACAACAGAGAGAATGAGATTTTAGATCTGTTCTAATCCCAAATTGTATAAAATGTTAGTCCACAAACAGGTTGGATGACTTTTAGCTTAGTCACACATCTAAAACGGGGAGAACACTGTGTTTAGGGACCCTGTGAGGTTAAGCTGAAGGTTAATGAGATTGTATCTACGCTGCACTTTCCAATTCTTAGATGTGGCACAAGATACTCATGCATAATTACTGCATAGCTTTAGTTTCTTATAAGACAAAAATGAATGTGGAATAAAATGAGGCATGAGTTTCTAAGACCCAAATTTGATCCATTCTCTTTGGAAACAATTTTATGTAAGATTTCTTGCATTTCTTCTGCCTGTTGGTTTGCTTTTTCTTTTTAATTCTTCCTGTTATTTCTCAGAAGCAACTCTTCTTACAATTAATACAGGAGTTTTAACAAATGTCTTGGGAATTGAGATGTAAAAGTAAAAGATTAATAGTTAACAACATATATGAGCCTGGAAATATCTACACAAAGTTTTTTTTGGGCTGGGGGGGCTTATGTATACTTCTTAACCTTTCCATAATAAATATGTATGTTTATTTCTAATACCATAAACATTATAAAGAAAAAATATTGAGATTGCCAGACAGGAAATTTCCAGGAAGAATGCATTTATAATTTTTTTTAATGAATGAATGATCTTTCCTATGAAGAGCCTAATCTCATGTAGGAGAAACTTGCTATGTTAAAACACATTCTTGAGCTATCAGGACATCTGAAAACAACAGATGGTGCCAGAACAGTGGGAGACAGCAGACGAGATAAAACAGAGGGAGAGGAGGAGCAGGAAAGCACAAACATGGGAAGCCCAGCTGGCAGCAGGCAAGCAGAGAGGTCCAAGCACATGCCCGTAGGAGGCAGTATGGACATGGAACCTGACGGGATTTCATAGACAATTTAGTTCAAACCCTTACTTTTCTGTGAGGAAATTGCAGCCAGAGAGTTAAGAGATATGCCCAAAGTCACAGAATTTGCTTCGTGTCTCAGCACCGAATCTTCTAGTTCCCAGTCCAGCAACTGTTCTCATGCATCATGTGGGTCTCTGCCTGATCCCAACTTGCGCTGGAGTCCCTTCCCCGTTCTAGCATTAAAAACGATCTTGAATCGTGTTCTTTTTTTGTGTGAAACAATTGAGAAGAAACACAAGAAAAGTCGAAAAAACCTGTAAACGACAATGTCCCCCAAATGAAAGGTAGATCTATATAGCTTCATCTCCTTCCTTTGTTTCTCCTGCGCTCGATGCTGCAGCCCCTTAGAAATCTCTCATTTTTGTCTCATCGTGTTCTTTCAGCAGGAGGAAGCTCTGCGTTGTGATTCAGTGTGTGGACTCTCATCACCTGGGTTTGAATCTTGGACAGTGGAAATTACGTATGTGCTCTTGACTAGCTACTTAATGCCTTTGTGCTTCAATTTCCTTATCTGCAAAATGAGAATGATAACATATTACTGACCTGTCTTACTTTGGGCTGCTATGACAAAGTACCATAGACTGGGTGGCTTACAAACAGCAGAAATTTATTTCTCACAGTTCTGGAGGCTGGAAGTCTGAGATCAGGGTGCCAGGGTGGAGGGCCTTTTTCCAGGTTGCAGACTGCCATCTTTGGAAAGAGAGCAAGGAGCTCTCTGGGGCCCCTTTTATAAGGGCACAAATCCCATTCATGAGGGCTCTACTCTCATGACCTAATCACCTCCCAAAGGTCTCACCTCCTAATACCATCACATTGTGAGTTAGGATTTCAACATATGAATTTTGGGAGGTCACCCCAATATTCAATCTACCTCCCATGGTGGTTGAGAGGATGAAATGGTTTTAACTCAAGGAAAGTGCTTACAGCAGGGCTGACACCTGGAGTGCTGAGTGTGTGTCAGTGATTATTATTTCACCCCTGACTCTTGGAATGCTGTTGCCTCTGCCACAAATGGCAAATTCATCTTTCACATCCCATCTCCTCTGGAAGCTTCTCCAGACTTCCACAGGCCAACTTAGATAGCTTTTTTATCCTCCTTTGAACTTGTATGTGTGTCCATAAGAGCAGTTATACCGAGTAGCGCAACAGAAAAAAAAAATCACACTCATAAAATTTAAAATCTAAAATGACTTTGAGCCACTTCTGCTTAAGGACTGTCACTGAATTTGGTAAATCTGAATAGGAAAATAAATAAATATCCATGCATTTTTCCCTTGTAGGGCAGCTTAGGATGAGAGAGCCCCGACAGGTTTTCTGGGCTGCTAAAGGGTGGAGGTTTGTTCTTTGGCAGGGCTCTTAGTTTAAGGTCCTTGGATTTGCAGCATGTGTATATATATATACACACCATGTATTAGTGATGTGAACATGTGAAAGAAGGAAAAGGTCTCAGTTCTATGGCTGGGTGTTGTTGTTGAGTGCTGGGTCCCCAGGTACACTAACACAACCAGTTGATAACACAAGGCTCAGTTTATCACTTTACATGGTCTGGGAGCACAACACCTCACTAGAGCTTTGGTAATGTTTTAGAGCAGGGAAAACAAGGGCAGAATTTATGGAGAATTGGAAGTTTGGTTCAGTGCAAATTATGCACTGGACAATGAGAAGATTTATAAATTGAACTAATTCAACCCAGGTAGGAACTCAGAGCTAGAGGTTGGTAGGAAACATGTAAGCCACCCCCAGAATTCTTGAAAGATTGGAAGAAACATAGGTATGGGATTTAAGCCATTTAATCTCCCGCTTTCAGTAATAAGTCTTTCACCTCACCACTGGCAACGGTCAATAATGGCTTTGCAATTGTCCCATCAATGCTCTCTTTACAGGGGTTCTCTGATTGCTCTGGAACAACCTGTTGCTCTGGCAGTAGTAGGAGACCCCTCCATCTCACAGCTGAACTCCTGCTATGGTCACTGATTGGTGACCCTTGGCTCTTATCTCTCTAGCCTGCTCAGTTGGTGAGCTCTGTTCCTTGACCCTGTGTTCCAACTGCACAGAACACCTCCAGCCCCTCTGCTCATAAAGTACCTTTCTGGACTTTCTTCCTGCTTGGCTAATGATACTGATCTTTCAGCACTCTGCTCACAGATCATATCTCCGCTATCTTTCCCTTCCTTTCCTGACAGTATGCTGAAATCAGGGTGATATTTGAAATACTAAATTTAACAGCTGGTACAGCATAGGTATTAACCAATCAAAATAGACACTGGATAGGAGCAACCTGATATTCAACATGATGTGTGTTGGCCCTGAGTAGATTTGACCACCCTTGTGTGATGTGCCCATTGAAGCCAGCACACATATTCTTGCACTTATCTGTACCTAAGGCCATCTTCCCTGTAAAGTGTAAGCCTCATGGGGGGCATGGACCATATTTATTCATTTCTTTATCCCTAGAACCTAGCCATAATATAGACACACAGTTTCTTAATGTTCATTGATACTAAAAGAAATATCAAAAACAGCTGATAAGCTTTAAAAAAAAGGCTATGCAAACATTTCACCAGCTGAGGGAAGTGAGTATGACAGAGGTTAATTAACTTGCCTGTATTCCCACAGGTAGTGTGTGGATACAGAACAAAGGTTGCTTAATTCAGTCTTGAAGTCAGTGACTTCCTTGGGGGGAGTCAAGGGACAGTGGCTGTGAGGAGTGTGGGTTACCACTGTCTACTCTCCCCAACGCACTGTGGCATTCTGACCTGATAATCTGGATCCTCCACTTACAGGCTCAGCCCACTCATTTTGGCCTTTGTTCATTCATTCCTTTGTTCCTTCCTTTCTTAACTAATGTTTGAAAAAAAAAATTTAGGCAAAGTAATGCTTGGACATATGTTAAAGAAAAAGTAAATGCAGAAACTCAAACAATACCTGTACACCAATGTTCACAGCAGCATTATTCACAGTAGCCAAAAGGTGGAAATAACCCAAATGCCCATCAACAGATGAATAAATAAAGTGTGTACATACAATGAAATGTTATTCAGCCATAAAAACAAATGAAATTCTGATGTATGCTACAATACAGATGATCCTTGAAAATATTATGTGAAGTGAAATAAGCAAAACGCAAAAGGACAAATGCCATATGATTCCACTTATATGAGGTACCTAGAATAGGCAAATTCATAGACACAGAAAGTAAAAGAGAGGTTACCAGGGATGGGGGAAGGCAGGTATGGAGAGTTACTTAGTGGGTAAGAGTTTTGGTTTGGGATGATCAAAAAGTTCTGGAAATGAATAGAGGTGATGATTGCACAAGGATGTGAATGTACTTAACATCACTTAATTGTGCACTTAAAAATGGTAAATTTATGTATATATTTTTTACCACAGTTAAAAAAGTCGGTACTATAAAGCATACAGTCAAAGCTAGCAGCAGCCTTACAAGTACCTTTCCATCTTCCAGTTCCACTCTCCAGAGGTAATCATTTTTTGCTCTGTTTTCTTTCTTGCATTCACCTTCGTATTTCTAAACATTTATATCTGTAATTCTTGATTTGTTACTCTTCGACAAGATCTAATTATTTCCTGTACTGCAAATCAGGACTTGGCTCATACTCTGCCCCTTTTTGAGCTGCATCAAATCTCAATGTTGCTTCTCTGTATTCCTTTGTCCTGTGTGTTTTGGCAGCTCTTTTTCATGTTGGAACCGGAATTCTGCTGCTAAAGGACCAGTATCACGTGTTCATGGGGTGACCATTAGCCCCAGGTGCCACTGCGTGGATATAGTCCGGGCTGCTTTGTTTCCTACTGAGTACACTTGTCACTGGTTGGACTGCAACACTGTCCTGAATACAACTCACTTATCTGGAGCCCTGGCAGGATGCCAAGCTCAGAGCAGTTCTCTTTCTTTCATGGCTAGACTCTAAGGTGTATGTTTCCAACTGCTGCTTCTGGCTGGGGCCCTGCTTCTGACAGACTGATCTCTTAAACTCTGATGCTGCAGCCTGTGTGACTTCAGTGGGTCCCACTGCCTAGCAGTGTCTGCCGCTGCGTCTACTCTCCAGAAGGAGTCCCCATGGATATGGACGGTAGATATTAATAGAATCAAGGACAAGTTCACCATGTCCCTTTGTACCCTGTTATTAGGTTTATTGCTTATCTAGCCCTCACTTCCTTAGTACTTTCTGCCTTCCCTTTGGGCTGTGACACCGAAGTTCCAAAATAGCTCATAGCCAAGCCTTCCTACGTTTATGGCAGGGTAACCTTTGGAACCAAGCCAAAACAAAGCAAAACAAAACAAAACAAAACACCATCCTTTTCCTGAGATTCAGGGGGTAAAAACTAAGAACGTGGGCTAAGCTTAGGAGGTAAGATCATACATTCACAAAAGAACACCGTGCCCTGAAACCTGGGCTCCTGGAGGAAATCGTTGATTAGAATGGGACAAAAACAGGCAATAACTAGAAGAAAAAAATGGGCAGAAGTTCTGGATTTGAATCCTTGTTCTAATCTCCTAGAACATCATTTTTTTTCCTCTGTAAAATAGTGATAATAATGTCTGTCATCCTTTTCTCACAGGGTTATTATTATACTGTAATATAAAGAGCAAAAGAAATGATATATGTGAAAACATTGTAGCAGGTGTGAATCTCAGTCCCAAATGTCAGAGAGCAAGAAATTCAACTTTATATTTTTATTGCAAGCCTCATTCTCTAACAGCAGAAACTTAGTCATTTTGGAGTTCTCTTGCTTCCTTTCCTTTGGTTGCCCCTGAGTTCCTTGAGATTTATGTGATGAAATGCATTAGGTATCTGGCCTGTTTGGTTTATTTAACAAATATCTGAAGACCTACCATGTGCAAGGCACTTACGCAAATTTAAAAAAAAAAAAAGAAAAGATTTGTTCTCTTTCACAAAGAAGTATAGAGTCCAGTGCTTTGATCCTCTTTTTTGACTTTATCTTAAATCCTTTATGATTCATCAAGACATCCAACTTCCTCTTGTAGGAAATTTCCCATATTTCATCTTGCAGGCCGTGGGCTTCATAACTCCAGCACTTAAATTGGAATGTGAACAGGGCTGCAGTGCATAACTTCATCAGTATATGTGGTTGATTTGTTTGAGACCCATTTTATTTTTTAATGTTCATTATACTCTTTATGCATCCCAACAGAGATGTAATCTTTTGATATATATCAGAGAACCTCACAAATGTATTTGTGATTTATTAAGGCTGCCATTATAGAGAAAGGAATATGCATTAACAAATAAAGTCATACAGGAGTACTGTTTCCAGGCAGCTCTAATTTTAGCCATTTCCTATGGCTAGCTAAGGGCTTGCGTTCTGCGGGTGACATTGAGCATTCAGTGAATGTACGTTGAATGCATGAATGAGTAAAAGGAAAAGAATAAAAAAGGAGGTGATGTGAAATTCATATCAGTTGACTTTGTTATTTGGTGATTTGATGGCAAGTGCTGGTTTTAAATGATTCATCCTATTCCCATCTCCCTGTCCCCCCAGTGAAAAGTTGGCTTGCTTTCAGGGTATCTGCTCAGTTTATTGTCTGAAACAGTGCTATCCTCTTTCTCTTCTGATCTATTTTCCAGTCTGGACCACCTGCTTGGAACACCTTCCTGGCTTCTGCTCCCCAGATGCCTGTTCCATTCTTCAGAGAGCTCTTGAAATTAGCTGCTCCAGAGGGGTGAAGATGCCTGCAGTGGCGTTCCAGAAAGGGGCAGGTCCTGGGGAGCAGCCAGAAGACATTAATTTAGTGCTGAGATGAGTAGAGAGAGGCACCCTGGGGATTTGAGGGGATTGGAGAGTGTGGGGGCAAGTCAGTGATGGTCCTTAAGCAGAGCAAGAGGCTCTATAATTTAACCCAAAGGTAACTGGGAATTTCCTGTAAGCACTTCATGAAAGCAGCTTAGCTGTGTGGGTTATTGTCCACTTCACTTCTCACATATGAGAAACAGCAGCCTGACTACAGCTGCTCTCTCTTTTCTTCTTGTCGTTTATCATCCCATTGACCTTCTAATTTGTACATAACACTGTCTGGATAAAAACATCTCTAGTAGCCTTTCAGTCCCTAAAGGCTACACCCATTGTGCATTCACGGCTCTGCTGAGCCTGGTCATTCCTAACCAGTGTGCTTTTATCTTCTTACAGAACATGTGGCTGCTGCCAATTTCCACAGCTATGCCTGGGCCTGCCAGGCAGAACCTTACCTCCACGCCGTTGTTCATGATGTTTAATGTGCTGAAAACGCTCTCTCCTCTCTTCTCTACTTACTACGTTTTTCTCTTCCATTAATATTTCTTCTCAAGTTTTGCCTACTCCCAAATCTTGGTGATCTATTTTCCCAGCTTGGCCATCTGATGGAACACCTTTGAACTGAACATTCTTGCCCCTGATTTGCTTCAGTATATATCTAAGTCCTGAGACCTCCTATAATGACTTCCAAATTTTTGGAGTAAAAAGTTATTTTTTCTTATAATAAGGGTATCATATGCCTATTTTAGAAAAATTGGAAAATGAAGACAAGGGAAAAGAAGAAATTTCGAATCACCTTAAATTCCATCATTTTATAAGACCCCTCTCTTTCTCATGTAAGAACATTTCATGGATTGCCCACAAAATGGTTGCATTTTTAGTATTTTGATTAAAAAGTTGTATAATGAACACAAAGCTACTATGATATTAGTAATGCTTTTAAATGAATTTGTAATTTATTGTCATGATAATGTTACCGTACATTTGAATGGTAATTCATACATGGCAGGGTATCTTGCCTGGATTGCATTTGACTTTGGTAACACCCATTCCTAGGATTCTCTGTGTGTTCTGAATAGATAAACTTCCTTCTTTTTTTATGAAATGTTATGGTATTGAGCTAGAATTTATAAACTCTAAAGAACTAGGTATTTAAATCTATACACCTATATAACATTTGTATAGCCATGTACATATTCACAATCTTTTTATGGTGTGTATAATGTATATTATTATAGAATACATGTCATTTATGTAATCTCTGCAAAAGCCGTGTGGCTGAACTGCCAGTGAAGGGCAGTGTTTCCCAGCCAGCCAATGGATGCACCAGAATTACACAGAAACTCTTGACTTTTTTGCATGCCCAGCACTAGAGTAGCAGAAAACCGTTAAAAAAAAAAAAAATAGTGTTTTTAGCAAGGAATGTCTTGCATGCTAAAAGGGGCTTATTCTGTTTCCCTTTGTCCCTGGCAAGCTGCGTAGCACTGCTCAAAATGCCTCCTTTTGGTGATGTTGGGCTTGTAGCCAGCTTAATCTATCCATGGCAACTCTCTGTGGACAGGCTGGGCAAGAGGCAGTGGTACCCAGGCATCAGGTTTATTTGAGGCATCCAAGGGAGTTGAGGTCCAAGGAAAACAGGCACTATGGCTCTGATGCTTTCCTTGAAGTGGAGGGGAGACCCCGTGAAATAGTAAAGATGAGGCTTCAGTGAAAATGCAACCCAAACTTTGACTTTGGGGCCATAATGACCACACTAACAAAAGTTCTGCTCCAGGTTCACCATGTTTGATTAAGGTCTGGAGTTGTGTAGATTAATTTGAGTACCAGTAGGATAATAGAATACTTACAGTTATTAAAATAAAGTCTGCCATTATGTCTCCCCTTCTAGAGCCTACTGGATTGTGGATAACAGTAAGAATAAGCAAGTGAAAAAATCAGAGAAGATGAATGTAAAACGGTGATTATGGGAAGGTGGTCTGTAAAACAGATAATAAAGAATTTAATCTATTTCCTTATAGAGCTTCCTTCTTTCAGATTTTCCCATTGCATAAATTGCCCAAGAGGATTAAACTGTTAAAGTTTCGACATATTCAATCTGTGAAGTTACTATTGATGCCCTAAGGAATAGCCTGCTAAATTGTTAAGTGCCTATGGCCGAAAAAATAATAATGAAGCTACTGAAAGCTTTTAACATTATCATAAATAGCACACATACGTACTTGGAGGATCTGTTTAATCAATGCCAGTTTACCTTCTCTAATAGAAATAATTCTGGGTTTTTGAGACAAAGGAGGAGACAAATGCAGACCATCTAGAACAAGCTATTTTTCCCCTCTTCTTCCTCTGGATATCACTTGAGTAACTCAATGTCTCCAAAAGTTTATTCCAGAGAAAATGAATTCCACAAGGTGATCCTTGAAAAATGTTTCCTTAATCAAGTACCTTTGGGAAATGCCACATACTGTATATATCCCTGTCTTGGGAATTTATAACGCTTATGAGCATATTAACTACCTAAAACATTTCCTATTTTAAAGAAATCTGTTTAACTTTGTTTAGCAGCTAATTTCCAAAATTTATGTAATGAGATAATATTAAAAATATTTTTAGATGTTTTTCCATACCTTCAGGGGAAGGGCAATGCAAACTAGAATGATAAAGGCATTACTCAGTTTTGACTGTTAAATAATATTGCTTTTGGCCCTTAGAAAGGTAATAGACTTGAGCAGTAGACTTTGTTGAAAGTTGGGATTACTACAGGCCATAAGCAGACATGCCTAAAGAGATGGTGTGAGATACAGTCTTTGCCTTAGGGAAGAAAGCCTGACCCTTCTGGATGGAGGAGTGAGAAGAAGACAGTTACGGGAAGAGGAACAGATGGTCATATGTGTGTGCAACAGCTTCACTTTTAGACTCAGATCTTGTGGTGGAGGATTGCTAGGTAGATAGGTAGTGAGGAAAAGTCAAAGAAGAGGGTCTTTTGTCCCATTTCCTGGTCTGAACTCTGGGAGAACATGGCTACAATAACTGCACTGACTGCAGGGATAGCACCAAAGTAAAAATGGCACTGTGGAATGTTGGGGCAGCCTGAGAGACTAACTTAGCAATTGTGAACCTCTTTTAGTTCTAAAACAGCATAGAAAGGTCCCCGGAAGTTTTATAAGATCAATGAGAGAGGAGGAAAGTAGCTAAGCAGAGAGCCAGCAGGCCGACTGCTGAAGATGAGAGAGGCAGGCCACAGCAGAAGGTGGCCCATCTCAAGGCCAAGGCAGGAGACTCTCCAACAAGAGGTCCTAGTGAGGACATGGTAGTGGACAGTCTCAGAGTTATCTTCACCACTAATGAGACTGAGGCGAGGCTGAGTCAGCAAGGAAAGACCCCTGGGTCCTGCTTAAGGCAAGAGACCAGGTCTTGCATTGACCAGCTACAGACATCCTCAGTGGCTACTAGCAGGGTGACCAGTCCTCAGGCAGAAAAGGGACACCACTGAGAAGATCAGAGAACCTCCTGTTGTTCACTGCCATAAGGCCTGTAAAGAGTGGTGTGCTGCTAAATGTCTCAAAAAAAATTTCTGACTTAGTGCATATGGCAACTTCTGTGGAATAAATATACCATGCCTGATTTCAAGCTATTAACATGTTCCTGAACACAGAGTTGGGAAGAAACATACATAACCATCTCAGACTTCAGGCAAACTCTAGTCTTTCATATAACTTATACCTGGATGCCAAATTAAGAAGGGACAGACTCAGATACAAAGTCTGAATAAGCTAGTTAATGTTATTACTCTTTCCATCCTTGCTCCCCTAAGGTATTTAGTTGAGTGGAAGCTTATAAAAAATTATATTGGAAAAACAAATCTACATTTCCTTTGCATATACATGTGTAAAATTTTTTAACCCACTCCATTGTTTGAGCACAGAACTGTTTTGCCCCCTGTGTTACCAGTTTATGAATTATTACTCCAACTACTCTTTATTTATCTTTCATTGATTTCTCTTCTATCTATAAATTTGTTTACTCCTTAGCTCAGGTTTTCTTTCCTTTTTCTTGGGTCTCTATTATTGGTGTTCAACCATATGTTTTATTTTTTATTCATTTGTGAGCCTAGATCTCCAGTCTGACATCACCTCTCATGCTCAGCCAAATTATCTCCTATGCATTTCTCTTGGTTCTCTGTCATCCAATCAAACCAGTATGTTCAGAGTCAAATATGGTGTCTTCACCACTCTCAAATCAGTCTCCACTTTCCTAACTTAATTTTTTCACTATTCTTGGAATATTTGTTCCTTCCTTTCACACTCACTTACTTCTAAGCAATGTGTCTCTCACATTTTACCCTTATTTTCCATTCCCGTTGCCTCAGCCCTAGTTTAAACATTCATGACCCGACACCTAAGTAATCATAATAGAGTCTGTGTATAATGATTTTTATTTTACTTAAAAGCATATCTTTTGTAAATAATTAAAATAGTTTATCCTAAAAAGTAGAAAATATAATTAAGCCAAAACCAAAACCAAACAAAAAAACCAAAAATAAACTCTGACATCCCGCTGCCCAGACATAATAACACTGTTTGTTAACCTCTTGGTCAATCTTAGTCCAGGTATGCTGAACGTGCACGTGTGCATGTGTGTGCATGTGTGTGTGTGTGAGAGAGAAAGAATATATCAATC
Source organism: Indri indri (assembly GCA_004363605.1). Classification (NCBI taxonomy): domain Eukaryota; kingdom Metazoa; phylum Chordata; class Mammalia; order Primates; family Indriidae; genus Indri; species Indri indri. The sequence continues at coordinate 5,202 of RJWJ010030757.1, read as the reverse complement.
ACACATGAAATATAATCCACTAACACATGGGATTATATTTTACAAACTATTACAAACCAGCTTTTAATTTAACAATATGACTGTTTTTCATGTTAAATATGCATTTTATAAACATGGGATCATAATATGCATATTATATTTAACCTTTTAAATTTAATAATACAGTGTAAATATTTTGCATATCAAACATACACTTAAAATTTTAACATAATATCCCATTAAATGGCTGTACTGTACTTCATTTATTAAGTCTTCACTAATGACCATTGAGCTGTTTCCAGTTTTGCACTATGAGAAATAAACTTAAATATTTGTGTAGGTACCATTTTGTGGGTGATGGAATTACAAGTGTTTTCTATGCTTAGGCTAAATTTTCAGTATTGAACACATATGTATAGAGTACCTCATGTTGTGGGATGGAGTCAAGGGTGGGAAGACAACGACAGCAAGCCCTGGGCTGCAGACTTGGATGTGGCAGCCAGGGGCCAGTTTCTATGCCACTGTGTTCCAGAATGGACCACAGAGGAGTATGAGAATTGAAATTCAAACCCAGCCTTTCAGGCCCCCACGAGGTTATATTTTAAAAGGTTTTAAAAAAAAAGAAGAAAGAAAGAAAACAATTGGAACCTAGAGGTTGCCTATTCTGGGCTTGAACACTTGTGACAGCAAGGAACTCACAATTTTTCCACAACTCCCAATTCTGTTTGTGCCTGTCCTTAACATTTGCAAGGCCCAGGGGAACAGGCTCACATGCCATGTGCCTAAATATTTACAATACATCCTTCGAGCTAAAAGACAATTTCCTTCTACTCTTGGCTCCATCCCATGCTAGAGGGTACCTCGCATGTATGTATGTGGACATCTTGGCCAACAAGTCTGAGCTCTGTATATTTCCCCTGGGAAATATACAGGCCTGGGTGTACACATTGGCATACATTAGAAAGGAGACCGGGAGAAGTGACTTGAGGGTATACACAAGGAGGAGACTATTTCCAACTGGTGGGATAGTTTCATGAAAGAAGGGCATTTAAACTAGTGTCTCCCACAGGTGAAAAGGGGAAGAGGGAGAAAGTTTGCATGAAGTGTGGGCAGAAGCAAAGGAGTGGGCGAGCGCTGGTGCGAGTGGGAGAATTGTGAGTGCGGTGAGGGAGCTGCTGGGGATTTTGTGAGACAAGGACCCATCATGGGCCAGGAGGAGCTAAAATGATGTGTAAAGATGTGGAACTTTATCCTGTAAGTAACAAGGAGTTATTGAAAGTTTTCGAACTTAAAAAAAAAAATCGAGTGTGAGCAATTTAATAAAAAAGAAAGTTTTGAGCATTAAAAATAGCATGATTGATTAGATCTATATTTTAGGCAGCCAAATTTAGTAGCAAAATTAAAGGTGAGTTACAGGTGGTTGTAGACTAGTGAAGAAACAGAATGTTCTTTCAAATTCCCTGCCTTTGAACTTTTCCTTACAATGTTCTCTCACAGTGCTGGGGTGGAAGTTATTAGTTCCCAGGCAGTCTGTAATGAGCTGTATGAAGACAAATGATGAGTTTAATGTTGGCTCCTGAGTCTACCATCTTATAGCACGTGTAGCAGACGATCAGTAGCAATATCACCGAAGGCACTGGCCTTCAGAAAGATGTCCAGGCTTTGTTAGTGCAGAACTCGAACAAAGAGTTTGAGTTTTAAGTGATCTTGGCAGTAAGTTTGTTGGCAAGCGTCTGTGTATGTGTGTGTGTGACACTGAATATGCAGATTTTGAAAATCTGAACTCTGTTTGCTATTTATAGTATTTGGAGAGAGGAAGGGAGCAACGGTCTTTGTATTTCTCTGGGTCCTGAATGAGTTGATAAACAACAGAGAGAGAAAGATTGTCTTTGGGATCTAATTTTGGAATCTGAGGAACATTGCAAAACAAAATCTGTATACACATGGGGAAAATAAAATATCTAGTGATTACATTGTGTTACTCCAGGCATAATTGTGGACTTTAAAAAGTACATATTATTTAAAAGGAAAACTATAATTATAATATTTCCATGAAATACATTATTTCCTGGACTACCTGTAAATGCCCCTTTGAGGTCATCTGTAAAAGGTCAAATTATTGATCTAATTTTGGTCTATTGGTCACAGCACAGAGCTGATGGTTAGTGGCAGTCATCACCAACTATCAAATATGTGCAGTCAGATGCCTTGAGGAAATGTCTACGTATTTTTAGGGTGAAGTTCAGATATTGCATAAAAGCTTTTCAAATTAAAAAAGGATGTGATTTGGGTTCGTTGTCTTTTCTATTTACTTTGTGAAATTGCACGCAGAGCTGTTGAACAGTTGGTATTTCCCTCCCTCAAATTCTAATTTTATCCTCGATGACCTCGGGGACACTGTTTCCTTTCTTCCTTGTTCTAATTGTCTGGTCCTTCACTCTGTCTCCCAGCTTTTCCTGCCGAGCTCTCCCACATGCCTCTCCATCCCCCACCGCTTGTCGTGCCTCCTGCCTACTCACAGAGGAAGACCAAGAAAGCAGAAGGCTGAGAGTCAAGAGACAAGGGTTTTCATAAGCTCAGCTTTGTCACTAACCAGCTGAGTAACTTTCGGCAAAGCCTTTTTTTACCTTCCTCAGGATCCATTTTCTTCCTCAGTACAAAGTAGAGCAGGGAATAGATGACCTCCAAGGTACTCTTCAACTCTAACATTTATGACTCTAACAAACAGGGAATATAATTATTATAATAACAGTAGTGAGAGATATAATTAAAGGAAAGATGTCCAAAAACGTGAAGTGTTTCTGTGATAATGCTACAGTGAGTGACAGCATGAACGCTGAAAACACTCCGCACAAATGTTTTCTTACATTTTTTATCAAGCTCTTTTCTTTCCATCACTCCCCAAACTGTCAATGGAGTGATTTTGTCAGTTTTTTTTTTCTTTAATTACTGTGCACTGCTATAGTTAAAGTTGAGGTTGTTCTGGCCACTAACAATGTGTGCTAACATTTCTCGTGAAAGGATATTCTGAGAGCTAGTTGCTATTGTAGTTACTGAATGCCCATGAATGCTTTAGTCCAGATTCTGTTCTGCATCAAATAATAAAAGAATCAGGAGCAGTTATCCTAAAATCAAACATTTAGCAGAGCAGGGTTTACTGCAGAGAAACTGGGGTTTGGAATCAGAAACCTAGGTTTCAGTCCTGTATTCAACAATTAATAGTTTGTACCCAAGTCCAATTAATTTGTTACTCAAAATATTAGCATTATATTTACTGCCTTCCCAAAAAATATGCTTAAAAGAAAGCACGATGTAATTTCTGGCCTAGAAATAGAGTAATGGCAGTATTCATGAAAAGCAAAAGGTATTTTAGAAAAGTTATTAAGCAAAAACAAATAGGAAAAATTGGATTTGTGATCAGACAGTTATATTTGACAAAGACAATTTTTGGTTAATGAGGTTCCAACCTGAATGATTGGAAGCAAAAATAAAAAAGTCAGATGTCATTTATTAAGAGACGAATAATGGGCTTAGTATTAGAATATATACTGACTTTGAGGTAGTAGCAAAAATATTTTGTGGACATGCCTAATAGGCAATTGAAAATAAGGCCCAGAGGTATAGGATTAGGGGTCATTTGTGCAGAAATGATAACCGAAGCCTTATTAGTAGATCTCCAAGACAGAGTGTATAGAGTACAGATTTTTAGACTTTGGTGTGAATGAAAATATTTCAGAGTTGCTGGTCCTGACCTGGAGATTCTGATTCAGTGGTTTTAGGATGGGGCCTAAGTATTCGTACATTCTACTAGCTTCCCATTGATTTTGAGGCAGGTGATCTGTGCCCCATACTTAGAATAGTGGTTCTCAAATTTTAACGTGCATTAGAATCATCTGGAAGGCTCATTAAAACAGCTTGCTGGGCCCTACCCTCTGGGTTTTTGATGCAGTAGGTCTGATGTTGCACCAGATAATTTTCCTTTCTAATAAGGTGAATGTTGATCTGGGGACCACAGTTTGAGAACCCCTGCCTTAGAATATACTGACTTCACCTATATAGAGATACTAGAAAAGATTCAAAAACAGATGTCTTTAGGGAAATCACATGTAGTGGCAGCAGATGGAATAAGATTTGGTGACAGAGGCAGAGAAGCAATTAAAAATGTAAAATAAGAATCAGTATGGTGATGTGATTGAAAGGGATTAAATATGTTTAAATAGAAGTTTTTATTATAAAAGGCAAAATCAAAAAAGTCACCTGTTATCTCACCATTACTGGGTAAAACAATAATAATAATGATACTATTCTTATAGGATTGTTAAACAATTAAATGAGACACAGTGTCTAAACTGTTTATGGAAGTCTATAGTACTTGATTTATGTCATTAATATTATTATCTTGTTGACAAAAGTAACAAAATTAGTAAGTAGCAAAGATGGAGCTCTTCCTACCATAGCAAGTTTCTAGGGCAGAGAAGATTTAGAGGAGAATGAGATAGCAGCAATACTAAGGGCCCCTCCCCAATTCAAAGCAAGACAAAGATAGAAAAGAAGTCATTGGATTTGATGATCATATAGGATAATTGGGACAGAATCAGATTGTGAGAAGATATGGCAAGCAGGTGGATGTCACAGGTGTTGCAGATTTATTTGACAATTTGGCCGTAACAGAAAGGGAATAAGATGGTAGATAGAGGAGGCAGTAGGGTGAGGGCTTTTTGGTTTCCGTGGGATGGGGAAAACTAGTACACATTAAACCCAGAGGAAAACACCGTAGGAGCTGGCTGGCTGGAAGATGCAAAGGAGTGAAGGAGTGATAAAGGGTGCCATGGTCTGGACAAGGCTAAAAGATGGGGTTCAGTCACAGGAGGGGTGAGCCTTTGAAATGAAGGCTGTATCTACTTACTAGAATGTGAAAAAGAGGGTAAGTCAAGATAACAAATTTGTTGAGATAAAGAGAGGGAAGAAAACTTCAGCTACTTATTCTATTGCCAGGTCCTTGCTTTCTTGACTTTCTCTGTTGCATCTGCCCTGCCAAATCCCGCTACATGTTTTCTCAGCTTCTATACATGACTGCTGACTGCAACAAAGTAACTAGAACATTTTTGGAATAAAGCTATTCAACCTTATATATTGTCCTTCTGTTTTTCCCTGTTAAGCTCTTTCAACATCTCTCATGTTCTTCCAAACCCATTTTTCTGCTTGTGCAGTTTCCTTGGGCCT
>RJWJ010030756.1:0-19739 GCA_004363605.1 Indri indri | reverse complement strand
CATCACTTGCTGTGGCTATGTCCTTGTGAAGAAGGGCATACTCCCCATTTTGCAGAGGAAGAAACCAAGGCTCACAGCTGGGAAATGACTTGCCTAAGTTGACAAGTCAGGGCAGAGCTGGAATTTGAGGCTGCCTTTTCAGGCCCCTGACCAAGAGATGGGCTTGGAAAAGGAAAAGGAGGAATAAGGGGGAGTGGAAAGGAGAGGAAGGAAATGGCAGGAATGGCTATAGCACTTTCGAAAGCCATATCCCAGAAGGGTTTGAATGGTGGATGTTGCTCTGTGATCAGGAGGTTTTTGTTTACAGCAAAAAGAATATGCAAATACTCTGTGCATCTTAGACATTCCAGCTTCATCAAATGCTGATTTTCCTACCCATTGTGGCTTTTAAAAGACAAACACAAAAAACCAAACTCAAAAATTCTTATATGCTCACACTTGGAAATTTAAAAATTATAGAGAAGCAAAAGGAAAATAATACAATTCTCTTGTGATACAACACAGAGCACCCACATTAATGTTTGGGGTCTAATGCACTTGTACATTAACTTCTTCTTGACTGAAACAATGGAGATGAGTATCCCTGCCTGGCTTCCATGACAGGCTGATGTGAGGACTGGATGAGATCATGTGAGTGCTACGCAAGTTATAAAGCACTATTCGGATAGCAGGGTCATTATTATGGCCATTGCTATTGTTGTCTCTTGGCTGATTGCTTCTTAGGGGCCTTGCTGTCTGCCTAGGGTAACAAAAGCCCCACCCCAGCTGAGCTTTGAAGATAGTATTGTATCAAGTTAATCACTGCAAACTAGAAAAAGCATAAGGCATATAGATAGACCTGAGTCTAAATTATACAATGAGAAATGGTGAGGAAGATTCAAAGTCAGTCAGGTAAAATTCTGAATCCTCCCCACCAGGTATTTTTGGCTCCCTGGATATCCAGGGTCTCCCATCCTCCTAACACCCCCTACATAGGAAGCTCTTTCTCACTAGTATTCCAGGTCTTAGACATTACCCCAAAGTCTTTTTCCCCATAGGAACAGCCCTGTCCTCTGCCTCACTGATATAGAACACAGCTACCTGGCAACATCGACTACCCAAAGCCAAGTTGGGGCACCAAAGCTTATTGAGTGGCATCTCTTGGGTAGCCTCCAAGAATGCACCTCCAGGAGCCTTCAGAGGCAATAGCTTGACTGAGATTGTCAAACCACATCTCACTGAGATGTAGGGGTTCTACAGAAACTCCATAGAGGCCTTGCAAGGAAAAATAGAGCTGAAGCCAAACAGATGGGACTCTATGTACCCTTCCCCTTCAAAGGAGCTCCACCAACCCTGGCCCTGGGGCTGAGACTGAAAGAAAACTGCATAGGACAGATGGACAAATAATGCTCACTGCTTAGGTAGTTTGCAAGCATGGAGTCAGGCAGGTCTGTGTTACAGATGTTAAACCAGGTAGCCTTGAAGGCATTTGCTTAAAAATGTAAAGGAAATTTGCATATGATTCAGGGTAAAATTACTCCCTGTGGTTCATAAACTCTACCTCCAAGAATGCAAAAATAAAATAAAATCAAGTACCGCAGCCAACGGCAATTGTGTTCAGCCTCAATGTTTACAGCCTGACACAGGAGGAATACAAAACAGGGTTTAAATCCCATCGGTTTCATCCATGCCAATGCAGAGCAAAGGAAAATGAAAAAACAGCTGAGAATTGCTGCTCACAAGCCCTGATTATAGTGAGGCAAAGGCTTCCTGACCTCCCCTTGGCTTGAGAAACTGGCTGAAGGTGACATCCTGCCTGTGCTGCTATTGTGGCCCTAGAGGATTACTTCAAAAAGCAGAAGACTCTGAGACATAGCATATATACAGGGTTGCATACAAAACAGGAAGACCCTTCACACACTATTAATAATATTCCCTTACATTTGAACAGTATTGGATGGTTTATAAGGTTAACTTACAGCCATCTGCTGGGTGGGATACCATACCCATTCTACAGATGGGGAAAATGAAACACAAAGAAGTTAAGTGACTTGTTCAAGGTCACACAGGAAGTAAGAAGTAGGACTTGAAGCCAAGTCTGACTCCAAGTCCAAAGCTCTTTCTATACAACCACACCAGGAGTCTAGTACATACACAAGGGTGTGTGCATACACATGTGTAAACATATATACGCAGACACACAATTCTCCTCTTTTGACTCCTTTTCTGTGACTTTGGAGAAATAAAAAGTAGTCACTCCTCTCAACAAGGTTGGGGAGCCCAGAGGCTAGCAGAGCCTAGCATTGAACTTGCTCACCATGGTGCCATCGGCAACCCTCTCAGGTGCCAGTTTGGCCTTGCTGGCCTTCTCAAAGCAGTTGGCGTCAGGCCCGTGGGGGGTCATGGTGCTGTGCAGGGTGCCCCCTCCTGGCAGGAACCCCCCTTGCTTTGCCTCGTAGTGACCTCTGATGAGTCCCATGAATTCACTCATGCGGTTTCCTGGGAAGATTTAAGCAGTGCTATTGTTATTATCCAAGGCAAGACCCCTCAAACATTATTTCTGCAGAATGCCAAGAAGATAGGAGAATCTAATACATTTTATAGGATTAATAAGGAATACAACTGACAGAAGAACAACCACAAAATATTCATCAGTGTGTCATTCTTTGCAGGCAAAGCTCTACTGCATCGTCATGTAGATTATCAGAGATCTTGCATTCTACAACCTGAAAGAAAGTAGGCTGGATCTAAAAGAAATCAGAGCCCACACAAAATCATCATTAAAATGCAAATCATAATAAGGAGCATATGTATTAATACCCTATCATCCAAGCTTACAAGCCCCATATCTTCTCTCCCAGATCAAAACCCCTTCCCAATAGCTCCACTTTAGTACATGGCATCACCGTATTTCTGGTTCCCAATCTGGAAGCTGAACTAGGGTGTGTGTGTGTGTGTGTGTGTGTGTGTGTGTGTGTGCGCGCGCGTGTGTGTTGATGGAAGGTGATGTAATGAAAAGAACTCTAGACTTAAAGTCCATTATCAAATGATAATCTATGTGTGAAAGAACCTTAGTATCTGTAAAACACAGACAATAAATGTGATTTATTATAACAAATACTATTTTTTATATCTGAATCTGATATAATCTTATTCTTCTGTTCTTCAAAATGTCTTTTAGATTTGTTTCTTTTTTCCGTTTCCATTGACATCCTATTCAGAGAATCCTAAATCTTAAAATTGGAAGGGATCCTTACTTTTCTATCCAATACAGAAGAATTTTCTATGTCATTCCTGACAGATTACCTCCTGAGCTCTGCCTGCATGTGAATGGAAGTTCTCTGCTCTACAAAGCAACCTATCATATTATTGAAGAGCTCTGGGTATTAGAACGTTCCTTCTTATATTAAATGGAAATTGGCTTTTATGTAAGTTAAATTCATTGGTCCTAGTTGTGCTTTCTGGGTCACACAAAATTGGACAAAAATCACCTTGCTTCCTCTTTTCCAATCTTATGCTTGTAGAAACAAAGCTCTTTTTTAGAATAGCAATAGATTTAGAGCAAGAATTAAAGAAATATAACCCCTCAGTAAAGGTAACTACCTTTCCATCTCCATCCACCCATCTACCCATCCATCCATTTCCCACTTCACCCATCCAGCCTTCCAACATCCATAATTAGACATTGTGCTGGGCACTGTGATACAGAGGTGAATAAGAAATAGCCTGTTTAAAGCTACTTATAGTCTGTCCTGTGAGAGTGCTGAGAGTCCAAACTGTGGACACAGTAGAAAGATATGGCAGTGGCAATCTTTGCAAACCCAAATATTTGACATGATAAATGCCTGCCTTTCTTGCTTACATGTGAAATATAACCAAGTGCCAAAATACTTTTATAATCAATGAAACAGCTACAACCACCTTGCCCAGAAAACAAAAAGCCACTGCAGGCCCCTACAAAGTGAGTGAGAGTGTGACAGCTCCTGCAGAAAAGGTAAGATCCAGATCATAGCTCTACTCGTTTCTCCATGAAGTGGAAATAGGGGAAGCAAATGTAAGCATAAAGTGTCTATATTTTAAGAACAGTTCTACTCATAATTTAAATTTGCTGTCGCGCTCCTTGCTCTAGTATGTTTCCTCAGGGTCACCTTCATGGCTTACTTTTAAGAAGAAAGCAAGACAGAATTCAGCTTTGATCTGAATACTAATTTAGGTAGCAAAGAGTTTGATGATGACATTTCTACGTCATTTCCTACATTTCAAAGGACAGTGGGGGATGCACCTTGCCTTTCTGATTAAAGCTGAATCTACTTGACTAAGGTGCATCAAGATGACGGGAGGCAATATTTCTACAGAAATAATTCCCTACTTCTCTTATAAAGTCACATCAAAGTAGCAAAGATTTTGAATATTGCTAAAGAGATACTTTTAATATTTCTGGTCTAATTTCTAACTTGGGTTCTGTGTTTGTCTTTTTTTTCCAACTAACTCGGGGCCACCATACCTTTATAAGATCTCCCCTGGGGCCAAATTTACTTTGAGAATCACTAAAAAATTGTACGAGGCATCTCGCAAGGCCATTTGTTTCAGGCAGTCCAAACTACAAATCAAAATTAAGGAGTGGGTAGAGCACCTGTCACATAGGAGCAAGCTTGTCCAGGTCAGATCACTGTATTATTCCTCCACCTAGGTAGCGGGACAAACCCTAGGCCAGTGTTTCTCGACATGCAGTCTGCAGATCTCCTCCATCAGAATCCCCCAACTTGCTAGTTAAAAATGCAGATTCTTAGGTCCTATCCTGGACCTACTGAAGTAGAAATTCTAAGTGTGGGGCTTAGTAATCTAGCAAAAGCCCTGCAGGTGACTCTGACACATGCTAAAATGTGAGAAGCACTACCTCAGACACACAGAGTAAGCTCACTACAAGAACAATAGTGAAATATTGAATTATTTTATTTTATTTATTTATTGTCTTTGAGACAGAGTCTCTATCACCCAGGATAGACTGCAGTGGCATCATCATAGCTCACTGCAACCTCAAATTCCCAGGCTCAAGAGATCCTCTTGCCTCAGCCTCTCGAGTAGGCTGGACAGGCACACACCAAGCTCGGCTAATTTTTTCTACTTTTAGTAGAGACTCTTGCTCTTGCTCAGGCTGGTCTCCATCTCGCAAGGTCAAGTGATCCTCCCACCTCGGCCTCCCAGAGCACTAAGATTACAGGTGTGAGCCACTGTGCCCAGCCTTAAATATTGAATTATTAAAGACTAGCATGTGAGGTGCAGGCTGTAAGCCAGGGCAATTCTCTCTCCTTGACAACAGCTCCTCTAGAGCAGCAGTCAGCAACCCTTTTGACACCAGGGACCAGTTTTGTGGAAGACAGTTTCTCCACAAACAGGGATTAGTGGTGGAGAGGTCGCTGCCTTGGCTCCACCTCAGATTATCAGGTGTTGGATTCCCCTGGGGAGCGGTGACCTGGGTCCCTCGCATGTGCAATTTCGGGCTCCTATGAGGGTCTGATAACCCCTGCTGATCTAACAGGGGGCGGGGCTCTGGCGGTGATGCCAGCAATGGGGAGCGGCTGTGGGCGCAGGTGGCGCTTCACTTGCCTCCTGCTGTGTGGCCCTGGGGTTGGGGACCACAGCTCTAGGGCACTAACTTCCAGGAGGAGAACAGTTAGGTGTTTAATGGGCTTGAGGTTCTTTAGAAAGGATTTATGACACTATTCACAAAGCAGCTGGTGTCTCTGTAGGAGTAACTGTTTTGTTTTCTCCACCATGATGGTATCACCTGAAAAGGAGGATGTTAGCATTTGACCACAAAGTGGCCTCCTTCCATCCTGAGGGCCTTAGTTCCCCACCCTATACTGCCTAAATTTCCCATTATTCTGTTGAGCCCTGGCACCTGGGAGCTGGTATATATAGAGAGGAACCTCATATAAACAGAAGGCCCTGAGGCTAAGGAAGTGTTTGTTTTCTAGAGTGTTTCAGCTGAAATGCATCTTAGAGTCTTTCCAAAGCTCTATGTACAAAAAAATGTAAACTCCAGGACATGGAATTGTACACTGACCTTTAGGTTTGATTTTCAGCTAGGTATTGCACACTTAAAAATGTCAACCTCATTAAGTACAGCCATGAAGTATTTTATTCGTTCTTGGTGATGCATTCACTTATCAAATAAATATTTATTAAAAGCATGTTTTGTACCAGGCACTACGTCAGCCACATCAGTTAGTGGTCATTAGTGTCTGCTCTGGCATCAGACAGCCTGTAATTAAATCCTGACTCTACGACTTAACTAGCTGTGAGGCCTTGAGAGCTTTACTTAATTCCTCTTGTGTCAGTTTCACTGTCTGAAAAAAAGGGGACAACGATACTACCTATCTTTTACAATTACTGTAAGGATTAAATGTGTTAGTAGTTTTAAAGAACTTATAACAGGGCCATAGAAACTGGCCAATAATTGTTAGCTATCAGTAATAATAATATTAATAAATAAAAAATAGATTTGTTAGGTTTTTTTCTAGGCAAAAAAGCTCTACAGAAACTCATTCCAGAATAGAATCCATCCCCTAGTGTAGAATGCGGTCTGCTTTGCCCTGCCAAAATAATTGGAAAACGTACTCTTGAACAGACAAGTAATGAGCTTTCCAAAAACAAACTACCAACATCCCCACCACTTCCCATCTCCCGAAAGCAACAACTGAAATGTCAAGAGACTTCTTGCTTCACACTTTGCCAGCCTCTCTGCCTCCCTTCAGGGCCAGAGAAACTGGGATCTAGGCTCAGAGTCAATGCTTTGCTACCATCCCTACAGAAGTTGTGGTATTTAAGCAGCTTAAAGTCTGGGGATCAGCTTTAGGCCTCTCGAGGCAGGGTCCTGAACTCAAGCCCACGCAAGGTGTCCAGAAACAACCCAGGCATTATTCCCAATGGGTAGTGCTCACTGCTTTGCTGTCCCTTTGGTTTCTCCATGTGGCTTGGCGAAAGAGAGACTTACTGTGGTAATAAGGAGGCCTGAAGGTCTTATCAGCAACCCCCCATCGAGGTGGGAAGATGACAAAATCAGCGATGGCCACTCCAGGGTGGAGGGACTTGGCAGTCAACACCGTGAAAATGGAGGGGTCCTGTGAATGCACGAGGAGAGACTGAACGTATGAGGCAAGGGAGGTGACTGGACGACATGCATTTCACCCACACATGAAGGTGTTTGCAAGTGACACTCTAATTTCTGATCACACAAGGGAAGTCTGGCTTATCATTGAGGTGCACTAATCACTCATCTGACTTTCCCCTCTTGCTGTGCTTAAAGCAAAATGAATTAACACCAGCTAAGAGGATTCTGAGCTGCTTTTTCACCCTGCTGAGCCTATAGTACATGCAACCTACTACTCCGTGGGTCTCAGAACAAATGGTGCCTGCCTCTCAACCTCAGGTCAGGGTGATTAGAGCTGGGATGTGCCACAGAGGGATGCTCAGAGTAAGGTGGAAATAGAAATAACACAATATCCAAGTTTTGGTGTAGACGTGCTTCTCTTTGGGGGAATCACAGAGATTACAGATGGTATCTGTGGGCAAGAAAGTCTGAGAACTGGTTCATTGCTTTCTTATCCTTGTCTGACTCTCAGGTCTAAAATATACCATTTACATCACTAGTCTTGGTAGTGGTAGTGCAGAGATGGGATAGGTTGAAGGACAAGATCATGCTTTTTCAAGAACTTTAGAATTCTTTAGTGGAAAGATTGAGATTCAATTTGATTGAAACCAACAGTCATGTTTGCTTTCAGATGCTATGCTAGGGCCTGGGGTGCAAAGGTGGCTGGAGTCTATTCCCCGCCCCTTTAGCATCAATTGTGGGGTGGAGGTGGGGCAGCTACTTCTGCCTGGAAGGATGAAGGAAGGCTTCAAAGAGGAGGTGATATTTGAGGCATGTCTTGAAGAATGAAGAAGAGAGAGAAAAAGGGAAAGAAAGAAGGAGGGAAGGAGAGAGAGAGAGAAAGAGAAAAAGAAAATGAGGGAGGAAGAAATGGAGAGAGGGAGGCAGGGAAGAAGAAAGGAAGGAAGGGGTGGAAGGAGAGAAGGAAAAGGAATTTTAATCACACAAAAGACATCAAAGCACACAGAGATTTTGTCAAGAAGAGAGCAGGCTGCAGCCCATGGTGCACTGACAGGAGGAGGAGGGCCAAGAGGTGGTCCTGGAAAACGAGCCCAGGGACAGATGGCGAAGAGCGTCAAACACCATGCTTCAGAGCTCAGACTTAACCCTAAGCCCTGGGAAGCCTGCAAAGGTTTTCGAATGCAGTGGTGGAATAATCAGATCTGAATTTTGGAAAAATAACCATAGCAGCAGTACAGAGAATATGGAACCTCTGATAAATTCGAATGAAAAAAACCCCAACTCTTATTGCTGTGAGAGTTAACATTCTTCACCTGTTTCTCCGAAACTATTAAAGAGAAGGTGGTGAGGAAATAAAGCTTTATCAGCGTCTCAGGATCCTTTTTCATGCTGTTTTGGGCTTGCTGTCTCACTCTTCTTTTCCCCTTTCGTTTTATTAAGAGTTGCTACTGTTCGGAGAGGTAGTTTTGTTCCCCCCAGAGATAAGATGAACTGGCTCAGAGTAATCCTTCTGTCTGTGATTCTCTGGCTTCTGCTCTAATTATCCCTCCAGCTCGTGGGTTAAGCTAATCTCTCACGAACAAGGTTGCAGAATGCACCTTCCCCCAGGATCTCAGAACCAGCACTTTATCAAGAATGTGGGGCCTTCGGGGCCTGCACTGTAGACCAGGGACCTATTCGTGGCTCCCTAGCTGAGTGAAAAATATGACCAAGTTCACAGTCTAGAATTTCTTTGGTTTAAATCCAAGCACTGAACATGAGTAACTTTAGAAGAGGGCCGTCGGCTCCATCACTGCCCAAATCAGCCAGGAGCGGGGGCGCTGCAGGAGGCGGCCAGAGCGCACAGAAGACACTTGAGACTTGTGAGGACAGAGACTTCTCCAAACCCATAAATGCTCTTTTCTCCTCGTTTCATCACTAACGTTTAGCAGTTGGTTGTTTTTTCAGAATAAATGTTCCACAAAGAAACTAAGTTTCTACCCATCTAAAAGAGTTACTGTGAACACTCCGCAAAGAGTGAAGCTGTATCCAGGCGTGAATGCTGAGTATCTGGCCTGGCTCCCCCACCAGCTATGTTATTCACTACTTCCCCAAAGGACAAGTGACTGTATCCAGGGCTTCCAAGGGTGACACTGGAAACATTAGATCTGTGACTGTCAGGGGTCTACTGTGGACCCCTCCCACCCAAGGGCTGCCCAATCCCCAGGGCTACCGCATGGTTCAGACTTACTGCGTGGTCAAAGGCTACCGAGTTGATGACCATGAAGTTCTCCAGGTTGTACTTGTACGGTGTATAGTTCCCGTGCCAGGCCACAACATTGAATGGGGAAACATCCTAATCACAAAAAGTGGGGAAGGATGATTTTAGCTTCTAATGTTTTTGTAGCTGTGATTCCACAATATGTTCTGTGTGTAACTCTCTCTTCTTTTGATTTGATTCTGTTCTCAATTTAATCATACCATCCTCTGGGAGACGTATAACTCTTAATCATTTTGTGGTTGCTTGCCACACCCTCTACCAGGCCCTCACTTAGCCACGAACCCTATTTTTCCAGTTCATAAGCTGCAGCTGCCTTCCGATCACATGTGCAGCAAAGCACAGCACATTTTCCAAGAAGTGCCTTTTCAACAATTTTTAACTTAACTGTGGGAATCTGTGGATGTCAGCAATTCTCAAACAATCTGGGCTACCTTCTGTTTCCTGGTGCAGAAGGCACCTGCTATGATGGTTCTCTAGGTAATTGCAGCCTAGAGAAGCTTCCAGTAGACGTAGTGCCTGGGTGGGGGAGTCGAGGAGAGGAGAGGAGGCCTCTAGGAGTTCCAACCCCAAGGACTTAAGATTTCAGAGCAATCTTAAGGTGATGCTTCTTGGCCCTGTACTGGGGTGGGAGGGGATCAGTGTTCTGCTATGGGAAGGTGGTCCCCACTGCAGCTGTGTCTGTTTGAGAAATAGAATCCGACTCAGAATTTCCTGAAGGCTTTAATGAAGGGACCACTCATAGGAGTGTTGTTAGGGTTCAGAGGAATGACAACGGCTGTTGAGGTATCTGAGCCTAGCAATAATGGGAAGACACTGCCATTCCGAGGCATGTGGAATAAGGGAGGGAAGTATTGTTACCTCCCTCCCTCCAGCAAGAGCTGGAACCATGAAAAAGGGGGCTGCGCAGTGAAATGCCCCATTAAATATTTACCAAATACTGAATGGGTAGCTCTCTGGAGAAAAATATGAAGCTTTTATTTATAGCGTTTTCTGATTTCTGGGGTGTAATACTCTCACCATCATCATTTTTGAGCTATTAATGTGATGTCACTGAACACGGAATTGGCAAGAGATGTGCACATCAGCTCCGGCGAGTCAGTATGAATTGGCTCCAGCACACCGCTGGGGCTACCCAGCAGGAGATGAGGCTATAGGGGATGCAGCTACTGCCAGAAACACCGTCCCAAACAGTGAGAAAGCAGGGGAAAAATACCCCAACTTGTCTTTCCTTCTGCCCTCCAGTTTCCTGTTGGTTGAACTCAACTGGAAGCCAGCTGGCTAGGGAGCCCAGATGGTGCAGGTCATATAAATCTGTGCTCCCAGGGCACAGATCATGGCAAAGAAGGGAGAATGGATCAAAAAGGGCTCACACAGAATAAACGGCTCAGGGTCCACGTGGAAAATGGAAAACTTTCTGGAGAAGCTGCTGGCTGCTTCTAGAATGGTAGTGTTTTTAATTAACTGTATGTAAAAAGTACTCTGGGGAGCATGCTTAAGATGAACATAGATTTTCATCCCTCATCTCCAGAGGCTCTCATTTTTGCCAGGATAGAGTAGTAGGGGACTTGAATTTTTAACAAGGCTCCCTGCGGATTTCTAATGCAAATAGCCCCTGAGTTTTGAAAGACCCTGACCCAGACAATATGAGGATGACAATGTTGTGTGCCTCAGAGATTAATTTTAAGTGCCAAGCTGGTTGGCCTCTGCTGGTTGGCATAACCTCTAGATTCTCTCCAAGAACAATAACATACCTTGACAAATATAAGGAATAAGTCAAAGAGAGAAAATAAAGCCAACAAATAATGCTAACCAGAAGAGATCTTTGGGTTCTTTTTATGGTATGATTATTTTATTCTAATATATTATATATTCAGTATATTAAGCAATATCATATAGAAATGTATTATAGATTACATATTATGTAATTTATTCTAAATTATTATTTGTGCCTTTGCTTATGTCCTGAATTTACCAGGCTGGTGGTATAAACCAAGCTAATTAACTGAGTTCCACTTGCTTTGTATCAACCATTGCTTGCATTTGAAACACGGTAGTGATTAGAAAATACGAATCTTGGCTGATCTGCTTGTTAACTCATTTTCCTTTTCAGAACATATTACGCTGCCTGTACATTATGTTTTCCACACTGTTTTGAGAGACTGACGTATCGCCAGGATTTTCCTTGCCTGGTGAGTGAAAAGAGCACAACCTTTGGAGTCAGACAGACAGGGGTTCAAATGCTGGTGCTGCCCCTTTGTACCTTAGTGTGTGGTAAAGATGACAGGATACATGCAAAGTATCTAACACAGGTCTTGGCAATTCGTAGGTGCCCAATAACTATCCATTCTGTGTCCTGCCTACCAACACTCTTACTTTACCTGTTTGGCAGCAAACAGCTTGCCCTGGTATTTATTAATCACAGTGTAACCACCTGGTACTTGGCGATCTTCATACCAGGCAACGGGTGTCAAGAAATCACGAGGATTGGCCAAGCCATTGGCTCCTAGAACATAGTAACCCAAAAGTCTTTTAGACACTTTGAAAATGACATCAGAAAGATGCCCTCCGTTGTGCAAAGAGAAAGGCTTTCTTTCATGTCAAGAGCAACTCCATAAATTGCTTTCATTGCTCAGAGACTCACTGGATTCTCAGTCTAGTACTTTTTCAGGAGGATCCAAGGAATTTTGTCAGAAAAAAATTCGCAAAAATCATATTATTATCACCAGCATCACTTCCTAAGGTTGTGACTATAGTTAACAAAACCATTTCATATGCATTATCTCATCACTACAGGTGAGGGAAGGGAGGGGAGAAAGAGACTAGAAAAGAGAAAAGGACAGAATCCCAGACCCTGTCTTTTCAAGGAAACCCTGATGACTCTGGAACTCATCAGCAGTCTGTGATCGCAGATAGGAAGGGCTGCATACTGTTGCCCCAGGCATGCATCTGCTCCTTAGACAGACCTCAGAAGTCACGTCTATGAAACCTCTCCAGCCTGAAAAGTCTGTCTGCCACGCAGGGAGGAACTATTCAGGACTTGTCTGCTTACCTTTGCTTAGGAGCAAGTGTTCTCTCCAGAGAAAGAAAGTAAATCAAAAGACCAAATATGAAAAGCATAAGTGCAAAAACATAATTTAACTCTGAGAGGAGAAACCTGGGGAGTGTTTTATCATTTCCAGCTCCTGGGGTTAAAAAAAATAAGCCCCCGGCTGGTTAGTAAATTGTATATATTTTCCCGAGGGTACATGTTCCCTGGAACCTGGAGGCAAGGCTGACTGCAGAGCAGCAGGAAGCCAGAGCAAAGTGGGAGAGTGGGCGGTGAGCAGGATGACAGCAGGCCCACCACGGCTCCAGCTGCCTCTCTGCCGCCTCCCACCTTCCTCTGCATATTTGGATCCCTCAGGGGAGTGACCAGAAGGCACATGCTGGCCTGTCCCTGTTTTGCTGTAAAAAGCTGTTCACAAGGAAGGGAAGAACTGGGAGGTGTGACCAAAGATGAAATGAAGGGCCAATTTTCCCAGCCACTCCATTCGCTCCAAGAGACGTTTTGAGAACAGCCCCTCCCAACACTGCACCTCCTGCCTCCAATTTTCCAGAAGGATGGGGACTGAAGGGACCTTTGTTCACTTGTGAATGTTTTAATCTGCCTCGCAGGGCTGTGGTTTCTAGTTCCTTCATAGCACTGAGTGATGTACCCTTTTTGACTGTTGCATATGTGGATTTTGTGGAGTGTGCTCAGTAGGAATGTAACGTTCATAGACTATGTGTCACCCAGTTTGTCCCTTCTTTCTGTAGGAATATAGCCCTGTCCATTTTTATGGCTTTGCCCACTTTATTGCCTACACACAACCCATTGACTTAAGAAAAGGCTCTCCCTCCTATTCACAAAGCTCATTCACACTTGCATGCTTTTGCAAAACTGTTCCCTTTTCTCTTTACTTCTCCTCAACTTTTCATCAAGAATTAGTCAAATCTTATCTCTTCAGTGAAGCTGTTCCTGGTGACTCTAGCACACAGTAACCCAAACTTCTACATCCTTTAGAGTGCACACTGTATAACCAGAAATTTATTATATATTGTCTTTATCTCCAGTGTTGATGTAATATTCTAGGGAGATTTATAATGGGTTGGTTTGGGCATTTTCTGTTATGCATGTATTTTATGGGAAGATACTTGGTCTAGAGGAGAAGTTGTCTAGAGAGAAAAGCTGAAGTTTGAGTGAGCTAGTGAGGGGAGAAGGATGTTTAACTTTCATGCAATTATCTTTATCCTGTATCTTAAGTGAGCCTTAGAAGCTTGTAGTGATGATTTACCAATGGGTCCCAGGTCAGGTAGCTCGAAGTGGATGCCGTAGACCTCCAGGATGTAGCCCCTGGTCTCCTCGAAGACATCTATGCTGAACCGCATTCCCCTCTGGAATGGAAAGCAGACATGAGTGTGCCCTCTCAAATCACACCTAGAGTTATAAAGAAGCTACTGCAGGGCCATAGCCAGTGCCACACGCAAAAGTAAAGCTCTGCTTTGTTGAGCTATGCTTGGGAGATGACCAGAGCAAAGATGAGTTAGAAAGAAAAACTTAACCTCTAATCACATCTGTGACCCAAGCCAATTCTAGTCTTATCTCTCATTGGGTCTAGAGATAATAGTATAAAAAAAAATGTACCTTCACTGTCCCCACTGTCATCAGCGGGAACAGGGCCGTATCCAGCATGTGCATAAATATTTAGGCAAGTGAAGTGACAATTGCTCTTTGCTTTGGTATCTATCGTGTGCTGTGTTAAAACAAAGCAGGCGCCCAAGCCTGCTTGCCCTTCAGCACATGGAGCCTTCTGCATAACTCAGACTCCCTTCCTGTTGCCCAGACGTGACAGAGAAATTTTAGAGTTGGAAATAGCAGCAGCTGAAACATCTGATTGCTCCCAAATTAGTGAGAGGCAGGGAGGAGAAGGGGACACATTACCAACCTGAATGACGCAGATTTCATTGGGCTGCACAAGCATCTTGCCAAACTCGGTATAAATGAGAAGCTTCCCTTTCTGGGGAACTGGCGAAGGAGACAGGGCAGTGGTGAGCAATGCTTTTTGTGTGAGAACCACTTCGTGAGGAGTAAAGCCTTGGGGGCTGCATTTGATTTTTCATTCCAAATGAAAAGAGCTTTAATGAATCTCTTGGGAGGGGGGAAATATATCTTCTAACAACTTAGGTTAGCTATCTAGAACAATGTGAATTTAAAAAATGACTGCTTTTTTTGTCTCCAGATGAGGAGCTTGTATATACACAGTTTTGTGAATTGGTCGAAATGGGCAGCAGAAATAGGACGGAGTATCACCCATTTCTGATAGCTCCAGTGAAAGGCTGGTATTTGTATGTCTGCATCAAAATGCCAGTACTAAAAAACCATCAAATAGAATGAGCAGACCAGAAAAATCTCTGATAGACATCACATTTTAGATGGTCTCATGAAAATTTGAATTTAAATTGCAGTTATGAATGACAGATGGGCTTTTTATTGGGTGAGTTTGAAGACAAATAGAGTTACCTTATAAGTTAATCACGTGTCGGTATTAATCTTCATTTTGTTTCAGCTACCCAGTTCTCCCAGATCAGAAGGGCCCAGAAGAGATGAGCAAAGATAGAGAGACCAGAAAATAGAGTTTGAGCTTTGAGGGACACAAGGAATCTTTTCCAGACTACCAGTGGCCACCAGTGGCCTCTAGACCTCAGTAGATTGCGCTAAATGAAATAAGACAGATTGGAAGATGAAGAAAAATAATGTGTATAAATTAGAAAGCAGCTTGTGGCTAGAGACTGATTAACAATGAAAGGGTCTGAAATCTTCAGAACTCACCGATCAAGAAGTCCCCATCTGAATTGTAAAAGCATCTGAAATATACAGAGTATTTCCTGTGATTTTCAGTTTTAATACTGTCTAGCTAAATTAATTCATACCACAAATTATTGTTTAGTGTCTACTACATACCAGACTCTGAGCAGGGTATAAAATGGTGAGCAAAATGACCCAGTATCTGCCCTAGTGGAATATAGAGTCTAGTAGGGAGTCAGCCAGCAATCAAATAATTATAGAACTATATCATTGCAAACTGTAATGGCAGTATGAAAATCAAGTTCAAGGGAATGAAAGAGTAGGGACTTGATCTAGGTTGGGGAGTCAGCAAAGGCTTCTTCAAAGAAGGGACATATTTGACCTGAGATCTGAAAGCATTATTTAGGTGAGGATATGGAGAGTGGAGAGAACATTCCAGGCAGAAGAAACAGTATGTGCAAATGCTCTGAGGCAGGAGGGCACATGGCCGATTGGAAGAAGTGAATGAAGGCCAGAGTGGCTCAAGTGGAGAGGGGAAGTGGCCTGACATGAGGTTGGACCTGAAGGGAGGTGTCCAGCACCTTGTCATAGGATTGTGATCTTGGCTCAGATACATGGCTCAGAGAAGTTAAATGGCACGCACAAGGTCACTCAGCCAGGAAGATTGGAATTGGGGTTTGGACACAAACGGTCTGGTTCCAGAGGTAGGATATAAAACTACTGTAATATTCTGCTTCCCATAGAAAAGGCAGGAATGCCATTTACATAGTTTTTTATTTTTTTATTATTATTTTTTATTTTTTTATATAAGCTCCTCTACCTAGGAACTTCGAGCTTACACAAAACTATTAGCCAGCCGAAGCCAAACTCTGTGAGCTTAACCTGCCACCAACAGGTGGGTGGCCCTAATGGCTGCTTATGCAATGTGACTTTGTATTCAAGAACATCCCAGGGGAACCTTAGAAAATAAGGGTATTCTGACCCAAACCTGCTTAAAGTCAAAATGCCTCTTGAACTATGCCTGCGTTCCAGGGTCCCATCCTCCCTTTTCTGTTTGCGTCATGATGTGACATTCTTGTTTATGTCATGGGGGTCAGTCAAGATAAGAAATGCTTACTTATTTTTATTATCAATAAATATATGTCAACATCGCTCTGAGGAAAAACCCAATAACAAAAACAACAATGTAGGTGCATGTGTGACTTCACAAGAGGAAGACCTGGCCTTCACTCTCTGGCCAACAGCCCTTGGGAGATGGCACTTCCTGCCCCGGCACTGAGCTACTTACCTGTCCCCCATGGAGGTGTTGCAGAGGAAAATGTGGATAGCAAGCCCATTGTTAGACCTGATGTCTCCAGCTCCACACAAGGTGTGCAGGCCCTGGGAAAGACCCACGGAAGAGGCAAAGGGAAGTGTGAATGTGCCCAGGGGCAGCCCTCCCTCTGTCCCTCAGGATTATGAGACAAAGTTCTACTAGGGTCTTCCCTTTGGGACTGGTGGGACATTTGGGATCCAGGCTGCTTCTGAGGAGCAGCTCTCAACACAGGGTTTAGAGCAATTAATAAGGATAAGAATTCCGAGATGATTCAAACAATGAGGCCTATGGCTGGGCATGTAGACTGTCCCTAAGTAAGCCATGAGCTGAGGCTGGTCTGTAGAACCCTCCACTAGTCTCTCTGAGCTCCCTTCTCCCCTCTGCCGCATGCTCCTTGCTCGGGGTACAGTTATTCCAATAACCCAGCACCTATAAGTGCCAAACCTAGCTTCCAACTGGCATTGTACTAACTAGAGTTGCCACCCCGAGTTGATGCCATTCTAGCCCAGGCATCCATTTCAGGGGTCCATGAACTTGGAAGGGAGAAATTTTATATTTATTTTCACTAATACCCAAGTGAAATTTATCATTTCCTTCAATTAATATGAATATAGTCAACCAACCACAGCAGTATTAGAAGTACCTGTAACATTGTCGATGATAGAAATCATGGATATTTTTATATCTTATTATAGTTGTTATAGATATCTCAAAATACATTTATGTTCATATCATATTTATCAGATTTTTCCATAGATCTTAATGATTTAGTACCTTAACAAGGAAGCATATATATGACTATAAGCCAAACCAAATTTGTTTTTAAAAATGTTTTTATCATTTTATTTCAATATAATTAGCTTATTTGTAATTTTATGCAATTTTTTTTTACACATTTAAAAACACAGGTGTCACTAGACTATCAAAGGGGTCCCTGGAGCAAAAAGGTTAAGAGCCCCTGTTCTAGCCAAAGGCAAAGGAGCTTGAGGTAGGAAAATGTCCAATTTCCATTGGCCTTTCTAAGATATAAATAGCTCATGAGTGCCCTTTGGTGTTAGGAGATATAAGGTGCCTATAAGTAAGACGGCCCTTGGCTGACCCCAAAAGCTTATGCAGGTGGTTTTGTCTCTGCTGCCTTCCGATAAGACTGCTTCTGCTTGGAATTCAGTCTGCAAATGGTTGGATCACTCACATGGAAGAGAGGGCAGTGGGAATGTGTGGACAGTACTGACTTACGCTCACGAAGTCCACTTTCTTCTGAGATGCTTTTGGAATCTCAAATGGTTTCCATCTAAGCTGGAAAAAAATATATACATAGAGGAAAATTATTTTGCAAAGGGAAGCCATCGACCTTCTAAATAAATAGCATCAATTACATAGAAGAAAAAGGATAGCTGTTCCCTCTGCGAGGCTCTGACTACTTGTGATTTTGTTATTTTAACATTAATGATTATCCATTTTCTTAAGGGAGCTCTGTTGGTGTGTATGTTGTAGGTATGTTGTACATGCATATGTGTGTGTGTGTTTAAAACCATATGAATATAAACTGTCTTTGTTTCTTAGCACTTTAAATTATAAAAATAAAAAAAATCATTGCTTCCTTTTCCAGAAGCTATTTGTTTCTTTTAACATTTTGCTCAGGCACATCAGTGAATTTTGACTGATGCCGCTTTTCATGCTATTTATAATCAGCTCCCTTTCCTGGCATGCCAGCCTCTCTGTGTGGGCTCCTGACACTGCAGGGAAAGGTTCTACTTCTACTTTCAGCCCTTGGAGTTTTAAATTATTTCTTTAAGTGAAAGAAAAAGCACCCAGCTGAGATTGGATTTGGTAAATGCAGTACTGGGTTCCATTTCTTCACCAAACCCTACGTTTGTCCCCGGGCTGCCTGACGGTTCAGTTTAAATCACAACAACCTTTAATTTAATAATGAAATGATCTAAGGAAGGGGGGAGAAAAATCAGCAGGTTCAAGCCCTACTTGAAGTGTCAGCCCAGCACTTATTAATCAACTTGGCCACAGGCCCGACCCAGCCATGCTGGTGGCTGATAAACCCAGCTGCCACATCTCATGGAGTGACCTGCACCCTGAGGACTGGCTCCGTTGGCTGCCGTGCCTGGTTGAGGTGGGTTAGGCAGGGCCTCCATCAGGTCATGGGGCTCAGTTCATTCTGTATTTCAAAAGGGCAGCCAGATGAGAAAGGAAGCAGGAACAGGAAAAGGCAGTGCTGGGATGATTCTGTCTCTCTGACATACACAGGCAGCGGCCTTCATTTCTTAAAAGCAAAGCAGGATGGTCACATTCTGAGACTATTTAAAAAGGACGTAAAATGTTGATTTGGAAAACAGTGTTGAAATCATGCTTTAGAAAGAAAACACTTTAGGACTATTGCTATTGAGTTGGAGGGGTGGGGACCAGAGAGTAAGGATGTAGAGGAAGGTCTCTCAACTTTGGCACTATTGACATTTTGTACTGAAAAATTCTCTGCTGTGGGGCACTGTCCTGTACACTGCAGGATGTTTTGCAGCATCCCTCTCTCTACCCACTAGATGCCAGCAGCAATTCCCCAAGTTTTAACAACCAAAAATGTCTCCAGACATTGCCAAATGTCACTTTGGGGAAAAATTTCCCCCAGTTAAGAACTACTGACCTAGGAAGATATCCCTTGATATCAGAAAGTCCACAACTGGGCACTGCCAGATTTTTGAGGGGAAGTTCTGCACCGCTACTAAATAGTACCTGCTGCTTCCCTCTATGGTAGCAGTGCAGAGTTTGTATACTCAGGGAGATTGTCTGGAAGATCATACTAACTAGCATCTTAGTTTCAGAAAGAGTCATCATTTTAGATTTCCCAATGGAAGGGATTTAAGTATCAGACAAATGTATGGTTGTCTGGGCAACATTTTAGCTCTATCCAGAGGTTCTCAACACTGTAGAATCACACAGAGAGTCTTTGAGACCAAAAGAAAATTAAATCAGAATCTATGAAGGTGAGGCCCATGCATCAGTATTTTATCAAAGCTCTTCTAATGTGCAGCTAGGGTTTAAGAACCAGCACACCCAACCCAGAGATTCTATAATTCTTGTGTTGCTGAACCCAGCATCATGCTCAGAAAGTCCACCCAGTCAACCAACCAACCAAGCAATCAATCAACTAAATTGTGGCCTCTTGGGCCAGATGTGGCAGTGAGAATGCTAGTTAACAAACAGCAAGAATGACTAATTAATGCAAATCTAAGGGAAAAAA